>JAOXYB010025613.1:0-15943 GCA_028565635.1 Phoronis ovalis | reverse complement strand
TCTGTAATAGCACTGGGGTACGTGGGAGGGGGGGGGGGGGGGGGGTGGTTAAATGGATCGGTTTTCCCAAGCTATATGTGTGATGTAAGTGGACCGAGAGAGAAATTGGCACTCATTATTGGCGTTTATTTAATAAATATATTTGAAATCGTTGGATGGGACTTCCTACTGTTGTGTGCTACCCTAACGGTCAGTGCACTCGGTAATAGCATTTTGCGCATGTCAGTCAGATAGCAAGTGCAAAGCAGGTTGTTTTGCAATTTTGGCCTAAAGCCGTGACCTAGATGATTAATAATCGTTTATATTTTTATGTTGCAAAAAAAAAAATTAAATCTGCATTACGACGTTGGGGTACATGTTAATAATACAGACTTTTTGGGAATATCATCTTTATTATCTTTCGAACGCAGTGTAATAGTTAACATTCAATATTTTAGGAAGCACATTAATTTTGCTTATAGTGGAAAAATGATCATGAATCGGATATCTTTTGCATTTGTTGTAACAATACTTTTTGCTAGTTTTACATTACTAGTCATTAATGGAGCGCAGTTTGACTGGACTGGTAGAGATATTTTTGATGAAGTTTTTGCTAAATACGGTGGAATGAACGGTGATGTATGTAATCACAAATCTCGAAGCGATATAGTTTTAGATCCAACGGTTCTCACAATGGTACCAAAGGCGAACACGCTGCTGGATTCCACAACGACTGTTTTTCGTAACCGTACTTGCCTGTTGGCGTTGCACGATCTAGCACTAAGCCGTGCTTATTATTTCAGCTACATGTTTCAAAAAGCAAACGAAACGTGGACTTTTTGGCAACAGCCAGGATTGATGTATTACTACATCCGACAACATAGTCTTATTTCTGCTTTCCCACATTGCATTAATGGTTCATCTCTAATGTTTGACTTCAATATTTCCTACCCCAACTGGCTCACTAACCTTGCAGTGAACACCACAATACCGTTTTTTGGACCAAAAGCCTATCGTGTAGACAACACGTATTCTGCTTACAATTATTTACGCGAGCCCAGTCTCGGTGCCGTGTACGCGCGTGATGTTGGCGCAGGGAAAGTTAACAATTTCACAGCAAAAACGTGGAAATCGAATCTCTGGTATGACCTATGGCTACCCGACATGAGAGATATATCTTTAGAAGAGACGGTACAAAAATTTCAATGGCAAGCCGCTGTCAAGTACTCGAATAAAACTGGAGAATGGGTTAACGATGAATATTCAACCACATCATTTTTTGGACCACCAGCTCCAAGTTTAAGAGATAATGTTAATTTGCCAGTGAGGTTTACGCAGCCATATTTTGATTGTGGAATTACTGACAAATGGTTGGTATCTGCTGTTTCTCCCGTCGTGGATTATTTACCAAGATATTTAGAATGGGATCATTTGCGACGACACAGGTAGGCAACATATAAGGTAGAGATACTTTTTGAATTTTATTTTAAAGATTCTAATCATCATTCTACAATATTAAACTATACCATTTGCGAATACACAGGTATGCAATATATATGTTGTCACTAGTTGCTTCTAAGGTTACCAGTTTCACATATTTTTTTTATTATTTACCTATGTGACGTGAAATCTTAAGAAATCACAAGTTTATAATTAATGTAACTAAGTTTTTGTTTCATTTTTTTCATATTTTAGTATAATTTAACAGTAAATACCATCCTTTCTAAATACACACTCTTTATCTCATGATTTCTCAGTTGTAATGAGAGCTAGAGATGTAACGCCATTTCATATAGATAATTTGAACCTAGACAAGAGTCTCATAAAAGCAAATATCGAATCAATGAATTACACAAATGTTCAATGGAGATTAAAGGAAAAGGCCTGAATGAGGATTAAACTACTCATTACTGCTTTAAGTAAAAAATCGTGAATAATCCTTTTTACATTTTTCACACACACGGTATTAAATGTTTTTAAAACTTTACCATTCACACTATATTATGGTCACGTGGTATTTGTAGACACGTATGTAAAGTGCATGAAATTTAATTAATATGTAAACACACCTCATAAAAACATAAGATACATTCTACGGGAAGCGCCAATGGATCTAAATTCGTGCTAACAATGTTTTTAAGAAATATATGATATCGATACTGCAATTGTTTGTCATCACCAGATTGTAAAAATCGTGAATCATCTTTGAATTGTAAAATGAAAGGGTCACTTTTTATTTGCTAAAAAGAAATGAAATGTTTATACACCCAAAATTACTGGTGAGATTTAAACATGTTCCATAACAAATTATCGTGCTCTTGCTAAAAATGTTAGGTCTACCACGTGTTCCTGTAGGATGCGCCTATGAATTTTTTAAGAAGTCAGTAAACGCTAATTCTAAAAAGTTGTATTTTGTGTTAAAACAATATTACACGTGTTTTCACGAATTTTTATTTAAAACAGTAAAGAGTCTTTGCTTTAGCCTTAATTAAATAACAAGATGGCAGCATGTGGACACAAAGCTGACACAAATGCATCAGTACGTAAGTACCTGCCACCACGAGAAAAATATTAAACTAGTTAACATAATAATTATTATAATAATATTCATCGTTTGATCTTAAATAGCTAAGTAAAAACGCCCACTCTAAACTTTGAAAATGTATGAACCACTAATAAATTTTAAAATATCGGGTACTAAGTATAATGTACTTTATGTTTAGAATATTTATAGTACATGTATACCCTTAATTCTTTTCATGTTATAATAATGTCAATGCATATATAACTATTAATGTCAATGCCTAAAAATTTAGGTTTATAAATCACAAAATAATGCTATAAATGTATATAAAAAGCCAACGATATAACAATGATAAATAAAAAATTGGATTTCTATGCCAAGGTGTACGAAATGAATCGTACTAAAAAATTGTTATTGTAGATTTGTTGCTGTGGCTACAATGGATATAGACTGGGACATGATAGACTTTAATCCATGTCCGGCTGGAGAAGGGAATCCAGGACCGAATTTATTTGCTGGCATTGCAAGATGCAAGCCCCAAACCACAATGGTAGGTAAATTAATAAATAACAGTACACATGTGTACATAGTGTTGCATAAACGCTATGTAGGAATGTTGTTTATCAAGAAATGTACGGTATATCATTTTAAAAATTATGTTGCCATAATTTTGAGAGTTTTTCCTTAACTATCAGGGAGATCAGGTTTTCTATATAGTTTTATTAATACCCGAGACAGTCTGGCGAATTATTCCAGAATTAATTATATAATATACTGCCCATATATGTGCACACCTCAACTGCTGCGACACAATTTACAGCAATCTTACCCTGAGTACTAAGATCCACAGTTGTCATGTCCGTGCTTCCCGAATACAATTGATCCGCCCCAAAATCGGTTTATCCCGAAGAAAAGGGTTAGTGAGGTGAGAAAAAGGGGTGCAGAAAGTGAGAAAAATGTGTTCGTGTGGGTAATGTGGTAGGTACATTTTTTCTACACAGTGCCAACCTTTGACCGGATGGGGTTTCGCACGAGGTTCTTACGAATGTGTCTGTAGACCAGGTTATCGTTATCCTCACTGGCAAAATGGACCTTTCCAAGGAGCCGACATTGAACTTGCAACTGACAAAGAGTATAATGCCGGATTTGAATGCCTCAAAATTGACAGTAAGAGTTTTTACAAAATTTGTATACACACTAATCTAAAAAGAGAATTAAATAATGTTTCACCTAGTCTGTATCTTATCTTAAAGGTAACAATACAATGCCTTGTGTAAGATCAATTGTGTATCCACTCAGATATTGTAAAATTCTGTTTCACTACAGACATGAAGGTGGTGCCATCCATACAGTATACAAATAATGAGGAAGACATTGTTCCAATCTTTGACCAAAATGGACGAAGAAAGACACGAGACTTGAACGCAAAAAATAACGTAAGCAATAATGTCGCAGATCTAAAACAAATCAAAAAATCATTTAAGAGAGTGGAGTTAAAATCTATATCAAACAAACCCGGTAAAGCAAAGGTAAAGAATGCGTTTTCAAGATTTTGACAAGAGATACGTAAAGAGATATGACCAACCGTTGCAGTACTGGTTATAACTGCATGCACCTTTGTTTATAGTGACATATGAGTACGCAAATGTCCGTAAATTCAAACTGAACATCACAGCGCAATTTTCATAATTCTTGGGAATTATTGCATTATCAACTCCTATTAAGTGAATAATTTATATCACGTCAATTACGTATGGCATGGTAGCGTACAAAAAAAAATACCTAAAATTTTAGACGTTATCCTGAAAACTCAAAATTGCTGTTATATTTACCTTTTCGTGAAGAAAAATGTACATCAAAATCCAAATCAATTTCTGTGTTCAAGCTTATTTGAATGACAATTTTCTGACAAAAAGTGGCTGTTATTAATTGAATTAAAACTCAAGTCTGAACAAATTCATCCGTTAGTCTTCCATGCATATGCATTTTCAACTGAGCAGTTACGGGACGCTAACGGATAGATTGTTTAAGACTGTTAAACACCTGCTAGCGCTTGCTGATAAGTCTTGTTCATCCAGTTTACTTTTACGCTGAAAATAAAACTATAAATATTCTATTTAATATTTTTTTTTGCAATTCTGCAGGATTCAGTCAAATCTCTCCAAAAACATCAGTTAGTAGAGGAAGCAATGGCAAAGATCCATAATGGAAACGTTGTGATACAATCCAGACGTATGCACAGGAATCATAAGCAATCCAAGACTAACCACAGAGAGATTGCAAGCAGCGTTTTCATTGGTCCCAAGCATAAAGATAATTTTGAAGAGCAATTGAATTCCAAAAAGGTACATGTATCTATCAAACCAAAGAACGCAATGAAAGTTACACACAAACCACTTGTCACGGAAGAGAAGTTACGGAAAGTTTATGGTCCGAATTATCGAAAACGAATAGAAGCTATCCAAGCTGCGAAGATGAATCAAAGAAAGATGGAGAACAATCAAAGATTGTGGCACAAAACTGATAAAGACGACAAGGTAGGATAAGTGTATATTGGTTGTTGCTAAAAATAGTCTCTAAAACCCAGCTCGCAATTTTCAGGGTATACTTTAAATAATGCATTATTATATGCTAACACTGTTCCAGCAAGTAGTATAAGCTAAATTTCCTGATTATTACAAAATTCAAACATTTGCATCTAGTTGTTATGACATGGTATTCTACTAAAAACCTCCAAAGTGTTTTCATTAATAGTTAAAACCTTAGAAATATTTACCAAATTGTATGTCTCCACAGGATTTCAGTCACGTTGTAATCAAGCGAAAGTCGCGCAAAATTGTACTTGAACCCATTTCTGTACAATATTAAGGTTTATGATAGGCGGCGCTGCAGGACATGTGAGGTGTGTAATCAGCACTACAGAACACGCGTTTTGTTATTTCAGTAATACATAACGGGAAAGTATTACGAAATATTTCAATACACATGTATTGATACTTCTGTACAAGTACTGTATTTTAGACTTTTAAAAGAAAGAAGAGACAAGTTATCGACGGCAGTGCTATTAGTAGAATGGAGCAGATTTTCCAACATATGGATACCGTCACTGCTGCCCCGGATTGTACTAAGCTGCCAAAGGGTGATTTAAAATTGCCAGGTGATGTAGCATACGGAGCGAATGTTCAATTTGAATACCAGGTAAGGGCTGAGGCTAGGCTAGGACGGGGATATCGTGAGCAGCGAGCATTGGGTCTGTTAAGTCCGACCAGTGAGCATTGCCTTGGTTTGTTAAGTGCGAGCAGCGAGCATTGTCTTTTGCTTCCTAATTTTGTTAACTATTTTGTTTTGTCCTTGTTTTTTTTTTGGTTGTCGATTTTTTTGGCAACCGTTTTCTTTTTTTCTAAGTTTGTTAATTTTTCTTCTTAAGTGCGAGCAGTGAGCATTTCCGATTTTTAAGTGCGAGCATTGTACCTTGGGGGTACCCGCTACCCCCCCCTTCCATGTTCGTGTTTAGTCTGAAAAATATCTATCTGTTGCTGGGAAACCAAACTTGACGGCTGGACCAGGAATGTATTAAGACTGGCTTGCAGTGAGATCGATTGCTGTCGCTAGGGGCAGCATTTTATGCACCTTTTTTCTTTGTTTCTAAATCATGTAGTTTATTTTACACATATTCAGTCATAATATGCCAAACCGCAAGTTAAGAATTCTTGAACTTACAGGCTCGAACAGCGCTGGCGCTAGCATACTTTTTGAGTGGATTCTACCAAAACGTTATTGTTAACCAAAATTATGGATTAATCAAAGGAGACACACTGTTAAACGTTGATCAACTTCACGCAGAGGTCATATCTCATGTTATGAGCGATCATAAAATTCGAGGCATAGGTATGTGCAGAATTATTAATCAAACAAAAGGATAAATAATCATCAAAAGTCACTATAGTATCTCAGCTAATCAATAGCGAAGGAGGAAATGCAAGGCTACTGGCTCGGACGAGCTCGGCCAGTAGTTCGACGGATCGGTGGTCATTGCCACAGGCCTCCTCACATGCATGAACGAAATACATGATGTAGATATATATTTATCATATTTATGTCCATTTCTATATAAAATCTTATCAATATTTTAGTAATCTTTTATTCAAATGTAAACACCCAATTCGGCTGGGAATAAAAATTCTAATGCGAAAATGTGGATATTGAGTCGTCGAACATGCAATGCTGGATGCTTGAACTCATAACATAGGGAGATTTGTAACTGTTCCCTTCGGAAAAGCGCCGACGCTGTATACTAAAGAAAATTTATCGAATATATCAAAAGTCGGGTCAGAATTACTTTACCTAAATATTTTTCCAGGTATTTGGTTCGATGAGGATCAGTTCAAAGATCCAACTGGGAAATCACGACGTATTTTTGCTCCCTATGCGTTCCAGCAAGAGGATTTGTATCGTTCAGTTGATTATGCCGGTGATCCAAACATCGGATCATATCTCTCTACCACATGGTTTAGAAAGGTTAAAATGCGTTGGGTGTCCAATGGTTCAGGACTGAAAAAGTTTATATATTTTCCATCTTTCAGGTATCATAATTTTGAACAAGTGTGAATAAGTCTAACCGATGAGCATCTCTTATGAAGCAGAATTTATTTCTTTGGGCCAAGTAAAGTAAAAGCGGATATAACCATTTTTCCATTTACAAAGGCAATCCAGAGAAGTCATGTACCACATGTATTCCTCCAGAGGAATTTCAAATATTTTACTGTTATCTATATATACATTTATAATAATACTCTGTATGTTTGATCGAAAAAGCAACCCTATAATTATAACTGCGTAATTATAATCCACTGTAACGTGCTTCGTTTTTAATGCTATAATCCTTTTTATGGATTTCTGGTCAAACATCCACTGATTTGAGTTGGTTCCCCGGGACTGTAATAGACGCAAATTTTT
The DNA here is from genome assembly GCA_028565635.1 of Phoronis ovalis. NCBI lineage: Eukaryota > Metazoa > Phoronida > Phoronidae > Phoronis > Phoronis ovalis. Next base: position 8,484 of record JAOXYB010025613.1, on the reverse strand, counting down.
CCATGAAAAATAAAAGGGAAATTATTGCACTCATGTGGTTAATGGCCGGAATCCAGTCTTATCATAATTTTATATTTCAGAGCTGACTGGAATGGAACTGCAGAGACAAAGTTTCCTTATCCGGTTGTGTACAAAGCCCCTTTATACCAACATGGTCAATGGACGCCTCCATATTTTCCGTGTACCAGCTATGTTAATGATTGGGTTATAACATATGCCGTTCCATTCTTCGGAAAACACCCACTACGATCCGATATTGCAAAATTTATGTGAGTTTTTAATGCAGTCACAGATCGATCAATGGACATTCCATATTACGATATATATTTCTTCAACGAGAACATTCAAAAGTTAGTCGAAGGGAAACTGTATTCTTCTATATTCAATTTTATAAACTTATTCAAATTTAAAAATGTTGCTTTTCCCAAATAGAAAAAGGCTACAGTGCGTATTTGTTATTTCTATATTTCAATCCAGTCTGACTAAATCCATCCGTTAGTGTTCCGTACCTTCTCAACTAACGTCTGGGATTAACCATAGCCAATTTTTGTTATATTCCTTTAACTTGCAAAGTGCGAAATAATTACGTCATTAAACTTAAAAATATAACACAAATTGACTATGGTTAAGCCCAGACGTTAGTTGAGAACGCACGGAACACTAACGGATGCATTTATTCAGACTGATTTCAATCAAGCAGCTAGAATACAAAACAATTATATATTTAACTTGTTTCAGGGGAGTGGTCACGGTAGACATTAAATTGAGTTATCTCGACATTAACCAATGTTCTGCAGAGTTTTGGGTTGCCAACGCTTTCAAGGATACCGCTCGATGTGATTACGAAACAACATATGTAAGTACACGTACTTCAATTCGATTCGTAACACATAATTTTTGTTTCCTTTTCAACCTAAGCAGTACAATTATATTGTATAAAGTTTGCACTACCCGGTTCCCGCGTCCCGTTTTTACGTTTCAAAATGTTGTAAAATTAATTCCTTTTTGTTTTCAAATATAGTGTACTCCTGTAGAAGGCAAACGGTTTCAGCGAGGTGCATATAGGTGCAACTGTAAGCAAGGTTTTGAATATCCGTTCCTGGAGAATGCGTACTTCTTTGATGGTGCAGTAATGGAAACCGAATGGTCTAAGAAACAGCGTGGAGAATTTCACAAGTAAGATTGGTTTCATCAGCAATAATCAAAGCTTAATAATTATTGAATAACAGTCGAATCATTTAAAAAACAGTCAAAACTTTCCAAAAATAAACATACTTGCAAAAAACATTTCACAATAATGTAAAATCCGTCGTTATTTTTAATAACTGCTTTCTAGAATTGTCACGTGTCCACAAACATACTGACATATAACAAAGTTCGACTCATTTTGCTGCTTACTTTACCTACTGGTACAGATCTACGATTCTTTCATTTTAAAAGTGGAACACTGGCATATGAATAATAACCTTTATCCTGTGTAACTATAAATGTTCCTACCTTTTTAATTTGTAGGTATGACGTATTGCAGTGTCGACCAGCTGGTGCTTCCAGACTTACAGACATTTCAGTCGTAGTCTCAGTATTGTTTGCAGTGTTCAAGTTTTTGGCATAAAAAACATGTACGTACCTTCGGATACGTTCGACTAGCTTCGGTAATTTTAGCAGACGCGCGCGGAAGGAAAAAACAATTTAGAATAAAATTAGATATGCGTAGCGCAAAATGAAAAAGAGCAAACAATATATATATTACGTACTTGCATAATGTGTGTAGTGATATCCAATGTGCGTCTAACGTAACAGTAGAAGATGAAAAACGCTGTCAACAAACAGATCACAGAATGGTGTGCGTAACACAAAAACAAAAATCCCAAATAAACAAATCAACAAGTATAACAATGTGCTGTCAGACATTCAGGTCAGATTGTAACATTATATGAAGTAGAAAGAACTATTATTATATGTGCTGTGAAAATGTAAATATCGTAATGCTGACTTTTTAAACATTTTTATGTAACATCAGAAAAGTGAGCAATAAAAGTTCTCGCTTACATTTTAATTAAAATAACTGTTGTTACGAATAAAAGTCGTGCATCACAGAAAATAAATTTGGAAAAAAAATGAAGTGAGATGTCCTAGCTCGCATTTGTCTCCTGAAAGACGGATTCATTATATCCATTATAAAATGAAGTGATATGTGCTAGCTCGCATTTGCCTCCTGAAAGTTTATATAATATTATTTGCCAGATTCTACGATAAATTTCGTATCCAATAGCCAGACGGTACAATTTTTAAAATACGTTTGAATATAGGTTAGAAAGGCAAATATGGATAGGCAACATTATTTGGAATAAAGCCGTTTTCATGCGTAGCACAAAAACGACATACGGTACGTACATCGCACGGCACCCCGAGGCATACTGGGGAAGACATGTGTGTCTAACAGTACTAACGCCAACCAGCAGGATGCTGATACAAGATCACACATATACGAAACAATAAACATGTGAAAATGGCTTATATTCTGATGATTATAAATCTTGAATATTATTGCAAATAGAAATGTTGTCATAAGCAAGGTACCACGGATGCACCTTGTAAATATGTTCTAGTAATGTTTACATTATAATTATGTATCATTAATATATGATTAAAATAGCATAATCTACTATCTATCTCCTTATGGGTATAAATATAACAGGGTAAACAATTTAAGTAAGTTAATAATAAAGAAGGCCGTTATTAGACGAGATCGTCTTTTTTTATTGCATTTGGCAAAATGAGTTTATATTTTTGGCTACCAATTTAGACTAAACTTTTCTGTTTATACAAAATTTGTTACAAATGTTTCGCCATTTTCTTACCAACTCACATCTACTACAAGCACATCTACTATAAGTATATATAATTAAGTACTTGTTTTATTCTACGCATACAATTTGTAAATGTAGTCTAGCTAGCTGCAGGTAGCTACATTAAACACAGGTACACACACCTCACTAGCTACCAAGTTTAGAAAGTAGAATCGACAACGATTAATTGACAGTAGTTTAGCTTGTAACTGCACTATTCATTGTTAGAAGTATCCGCACTCGCCGTTAACTTGCATGCACTTTTGTCGTTATAGTAGTTAGCATTATCTAGCAGTATATCGCGCTCGTACTTTTCATCGGCGGCGTCTTCTAAGTTGTCATCCATCGGCTCCAAGCTACAGAGCATAACACAAATAAATTTAGCACTGGTTTGATCAATTTTTGTACTAGATATATCTGTTCAGTACTTATATATATTATTAGAAGTATTTGTATATGTGTATGTGTGTGCGCGTGTGTGTATGCTACTATGTACATGGACACATGCACGCAGGTATGCATGGGTATATGTATGTATGAGTATGTGTGGTTTGCACATATATTTGTATAGTATAGTCATGTTGCATGTAGTACATATTAGTAGTTTTACTTAGTATTGTTTATTAGTTGCTTTTTTTTGTTTTTGTATTTGTCCATGTACTTTGTAAAATATGTTACTGTGACAATAAACTATATTACATTCAAATGTTAATCTAAACAAAACTTGTGAATCTATATATATCACACGTTTACAAACGCTAAATTGACCTACCTCCTGCAACATGAAAGTTTATTCTGATATAGGTGATTCATGTCGTCCAGTGTGTCGGGCAATGGAACGCCTCTTGTCTCTGGTAGTAAAGTTGTAGCTAGTCCAGCAGCAAGCGATGTCACACCAAAAATAACTAATGGAACTTCAGGGGAACTTATTGAACCCTAAAGATAAGGAAACATTGGTAACGACATCCTGCTTATTTCTAATAGAAAACCAGATTTTAATAGAAGCTCGTTCAAAATTGCTTGCTAATTAGTAAATTTCTTGGATTTAATGTAAGCTAAAACGTGACAATAGTTTCAAACCACCGGGTATAATTCAATTCTCTGAACTCTAAATATAAAAATCTATATAACCACAAATGCAACGTGGTGATTTTTTTTTTACTTAACTGCGGCGGAGTTGTAGGGTCATGGCCCTCTATGAGTTAAATATTGTTGAAAACATTTTCTTATGTTAACTTTGTTCTAGGACACTTTTTAGCTATATGAGAACTTAAATAGAAATAAACGAAAAGAAATGTTTTTACCAACATAGCCATGTATGGCGCAATAATAATTCCAAGGCGGGAAAATGTCGCATTTAGACCAAGGCCGGTGTTGCGATATGAAGTAGGATAGTACTCGGGAGTAAAGACGAACACAATGCCAAAAGCAGTGGTAATTAGGAACTTTCCCGCTGTTGCCAAAATGACAGTGAGGAGATTCAATTCTGTAATAAAAGGATAGAAAATCATTAAAACCTTGTGTGTTCTACTGATGTCCACGTGTTACCTTCCATAGATATAAAAGCTTAGGGCTAGTGAGCCAACGCTATCTTTACCTCAAGAATTCTGTAGTTTTAATAGATAGCTTTTACGTTAACCACTGGCCCCCGATTTGAGGCGATTTGAAAGTGAATTTAGAACGTGAAAATAGTGGAAGATATACCAGTCTCGCCTCGGTGAGCGGATTCCAGAGGCAAAACTTTCAATTATGAAATATAAATTAGAATACATTTAAGTTTTATTAATAATAACTATGGCAATAATTGACATCAGTGCGTATTATGTTGCATGGTCACGATATTGGTACCAAACTGCGTTACAAGTTAATCGTTGTTAAAGCAACAAGATTAACCAATTTTTATAAAAAATATACTCATTTAATTTAATTACTTTCGCTTTTTTTACCAAATGTATTCTTTTTACAGTAAAAAATATCGAACTCATACGAAAATGGCAAAACAATTAAAGAGACCAACTTTATTATGATTTTATAAGCTATTTTTTCATACCCTTTAAATGTCATTTTCGCAAAATAACACATTGACAGAAAGGTTTAAAAGCTTACACCAAAATGAACTTCCTATCGCCATAATCGCTTAGTTTGCTATTTCCGAAGACATTATTGGTGTCAAACACAGTTGTCGTGGTAACCAATCATTTTGATTTTGCAAAAACATACTGTTGATTTATAATTAATTTGACTTTTCCGTTTTTTTATCAAAATAAAACGCTATAATATATGAAAGTGAAAGGCTACAAAGCTCATTCACAATGACAGTTTGTCCACTGAGACTGAAGTATCCTTCCACCTTGTGGAATCCAAACAATAATCAGGTTCAACTTAATGCCTAAATTCCAACTAGAGTCAAAGCCCTCTCTGATGGTAGCAATATATGTATATATATATTTTTTGAGGGAAAATGACTATTTTTAAATGAGTGTCCTAGTGGAAGGATTCTTCAGTCTCAGTGGACAAACTGTCATTGTGAATGAGCTTTGTAGCCTTTCACTTTCATATATTATGTAAAATAAAACGTTTTCCATACAATTTCAAAACAAAACACGCTAGATAACTCTCATAACACTAACATTCGAATGATTCTGGATGTGTACTGTTTTATTATATTAGTTTAATTTTAAGGTATAATCTCCCCCCCCCCCTCTTTGGTGGAGGTTGATGAATCTTTATTCTGGGTGCTAGGAGCTGGTGGGAGCTGGGAACATGCCTTACTGACTGAAAGTAAATGAAACAGATCTGTAATAATTATATATTGAGTCTGCATTAATATGGTTTTTGCGAGTAAACAATTATGGCAATTTTAATACTGTACAACTTTGCGCGTATAATGTATACATAATTATTTGTCAATGACATTGTCTGATCTTATGTAAAAGGTTTCAACCGATTTATGTAGGTTTGTTTTCCTTTCATTGTCTAGATAATCTTGTAATTTACTAAATTATTTTTACTTTACATTTAGAAATCTTCTATAATGTATATCCTTTCCAATGATGTACACTACAAGTATACATTTTTAAGAAGATGTCTTTTTAAACTAATTAATTCTGTCAATGCCTAGCAGGGATAGCGAAATGGTATCAATATCGTGTACCTTAGAAAGCACTTTTTATACTAATGCTAGGAAACTACTACCTGCAATGTTTGGCTGGAATATATGTATGCTAGCAAACAACATACCTGAAGGCACTGGCACCGTGACAAGAAGGGTAATTGCAGCGATGACAAACAGCATTACCATAGATCCGCGCCTGCCAATTTTCCGGTCTAACAAAAACCACATGAAGGCATAAGCTGGAAATTCTATAGCACCGGCTATAACAAAGTTTAGGTACGGACTTCCTCCTAGATTTGATGTGTTGTAGGAAAGTCCGTAGTATACAAGGTTGACAGAGAACCTAAAAAGTAATATTTTATTGTTGTTAAAAGTTTAAGTTATATAAAAATATACACTAGTATTTAATATTACGTGCACAGTGTACATGCTAGACTGACATCAGTCGTTAGAAACATTGATTGGAAGTTGCGAGAATAAACTGGTAAGCAAAAGCTGTTTATAATGCTTAAAGTTGAATACACGTACTATCATATGTTTATGTGGTCTACTATATGTTTATGTTTTATATGATTCTAAAGCTAGGAGTGCCATATATATTTTTCTCCCGGCAGAGTATTTGTCTTTTACATTAAATGTTTAGACAAATCTTTTAAATGACATTTTAAGAAAATTATTTTTCAGAATTTTTGTTTTCACATTATCTTAAATAATAAATTACAGAGCCGACTAACATTAGTCTATGTACATGCATGTATTTCAGCATCCAGGTCCAGTTTACTATTCGAAGGTTGCGTAGGATTACACGCACACGTTCCATTCTTTACACATGTATTCGTTTACTTTCGTCACTTACAATACTGATAAGTTTTTCACACGCGAATTCGGCAACAATATTTTACTCACCAAATGAACATGCTCACTAAAGTGTAAACTACTATATAGTCAGATTTAGATAAGGCGTTTATTGTCACATTAGACACCTGTAACAGACAGAAACAGACAGTCACGTGATACCACAGGACCAAAAGGAACGAAATACTTTGTTAATTGTGAAAATACGAGCACTGGCAAAACCTACATGCACAATCTGACGAAGATATGACGCGTATGTCCATTAAGTACTCATGCTCTAGTTTAATTTTTTTTTTCAAAGTATAGATACAACATTATAATTCCGCAAATAAATCTGCTGAAAGTTAGAATGGCAACATATCCCCGCTCCCATTTTTAATACTTTTCAATCACACAAAGGCATCCATTCCAATGTCTAATTATGGTGGTAAGTAATTTATGCTGTCACCTAATACTACTAAAAGTCGTCATTATATTTTCTAACAAAAGTTAAAGGACTGTGAGTGACAACAAAGGAGCAAAATTCTGGCAACAAGTTTTATTTCCTGTTTGATGTTTGTAATTATCCGAAGTACAATTAATTCCAATACCTTTATCACCAACATTCGGAAACCCTATTACCTCTGATTCTACGTTGTTTATTTCAGCCATTTTGTTCTCATCCCAGGAGACACCATTAATTTTCGCCATCTTTTTCAAAGTTACATTTGCTTCTTCTCCACGATTCTGTCGAAGCAACCAACGTGGTGATTCGGGCACTAACCTATATTTTGAGATGGCTGATGTGTATATTACAGTAGCATTTTCTATAATTATATAACGTGCTACTAAAATATTCGCAAGATCTTGGCGTGTACGTGTAGGTGATTTAAGAGATACACATGATGTACTATGTGAGTTATTTTTGTGCTTACATTAAATTATCGTATTTTCTCGATTTATTGATGATTAATGAAAGTGTCACGTTTTAGGTGGAGTGATTATTAGAAATGTAGCCGATATTATTGTTCCTATTCTGTATACACTCTCCCAATGTATACAATCCTGACATGTCATTCTCGACAAAGAAATTATACTTAGGCAAGAAAGGTGATTCCATTTAGCATGTATGATAACAAGGAGAGTGTAATCGAATGTGTAGTTATGGAAAATATTGCTATTTAACCAAGTTAATGCAGGCATACTTTACAAAAATATCTAAACAACAAATAATACAACTAAATCATATATGGCATTTCGTTATTGTGTAATGGCGTATATTGCCATTTGAGGAAAAGTATGGGAGGGCGAGGCGATTATTCAAGCGAATGTGTTAACTTTATGAGCAATCATGGGAATTTCTGAGTTTTCGAAAAAACAAACTCACCATATTAGAACTGGTATGTATAGTACCAGTGGCACATAGCTGACTAACAGCAGACCTTGCCAGTCTCGAAGGAAATACGCAATGCCTGCATACAATAAGTAACCAATTGTCCAAAAACACTGGATAAGAGACCCAACTAAAACTCTCTTCTGGACGCCCACTAGTTCTATGGCTAAAACAGCAAACATAATATTCATTTGATTACAAGTTGGTTTCATTGCAATCTATACTACTAAATCTCGAGTGTCCGTCTGTCTGTCTGTCTGTCTGTCTGTCTGTCACTCTTTCCACCAAATATC
>JAOXYB010025602.1:0-15952 GCA_028565635.1 Phoronis ovalis | reverse complement strand
GAGAGAGAGAGAGAGAGAGAGAGAGAGAGATTTCACTTATTAGAATAAACCCCCGGAGATATGCAGCCTTTCCGCTGGCTACTACACAATTATACGTCTCTCGAAGTTATGCATGGTTAAATTCCTTTCGGAACTTCAGAACAAAATATGGACAAATTTCCAGTTTCTTGTAATATCATTTCTCAAGTTTTGTTTTAATGATTAACACAAATTTATAAGGAAAATCGGAAGTACCTTTACTTGTTATTATTCTTGTAACCACTTTGGTAGCTACAATTAAAATCATTTAACGTATAACATGAAATAGATTGAGTAGATAATAATATGTTTTAAATCTGAACCGCAGCTAAAATGTTTTCCATAGTGTTCCATTTTGTTATTTTTATTCTTTCAGAAAGCATGAAAATTTTAGGTGAAAAGTAAAGTAGACAAACATCCTTTATTCTCATAGCTAGTGATGTCATGAGATTTAGTATTCACAAAGTGACTAAAATGAAATTAGAACAGCTACAAAGTCTTTTTTACATCTCATCATCCGTCGGGTTTCAATTTACTTTTTGTATGACGAGCTCCCAACATTGACCAATAAACTCTTGTTATCATTTTATATGTTTGTTAGCAAATTGAAAAGCGTCCGTAAATGTTTAGAGTTTTCTGGATTTCAATTCAGTATATTTCTGATAAATATCTATCTAGATATAAATAAATATGAATAGATATAAATAGATATAAATGCACAAAAACTAATTGAAATGAGATAGCGCTTTTGTATCAAATCTTAAAATAAGCAATACGAGATGAGACAGTAAAAAACATTTTTACCACAAGGGGGCTACTACTAGCCTGTAGCTATAAATTCTAGATGTTTAGCAAATACTGTTAATTAGTGCTGTTAATTAAAACAGGTGTCGATGATCACTGATAATCAACACGTTTTCACTTGGAGGAAAAATATGTTTTTTGAGTTATTTTAATACATTTTTGTTAATTTATTTTTACTTGTTGAAGTTATCAAAGGAGGCGCTATAAAGTGATACACAGTAGCTTTACAATTGGTGGCAGATCCAAACATTTCTACTCTGTTTTAGCATTAAATAGTTAGATTTACATGTATATGAAATTGCCTACGAAAATGTTAGCAAATATTTACCTCTAATTAATAAATACTAAATAGTTAATTATTTTGTAACATATTTTGCGAACTCCCTAATTTCAATCAATGATACTTATATTCTTATATTCTTTACCTCATCTTTTTGATAGTAATAGACTTGTTTCGGCGGAAGATTTATTTTTAAAAAATATAAGAGAGATACCCAGTAGTCAGATTTTGAACTATGCATGCGATATGGTTAGTAGCGTTTTGTTTTAAAGAAATGTTAGCAGATCGTTATACACGGTTAAAATTTTATAAAGAGGATTCAACTAACACAAAAATTCATGCAGTTATAAGTAAAACATACACTTACCAACAGCAAAAAAATGCTAATAATTCACTCCAACGGAATTTGGCCAAAATATGTTTATTTTCTATTATCTTAGTGTTCGATAAACCACCACCGATTAACTAATTATTATTTTTGAAGCAATGGTGTTAAAGCGAAAATATGTATTTGTTTCCCTGAATACCTGATCATGTAGTCCACCATATTCAGTGTTTTGCATCGTTTAGATTTTGTTCTTGTATTCTTACTTATAATAGTTCGATTAAACATCTAATAGTTTGGTGGCTAAAATATTATAACTATATTTTAATTAAAATACGGATATTGTAGTATTCTTAGTTCTGGTGGTGTCTTTTAATTTCAAACATTTATTATTTTATTTCCTCATCTATTTTTATAATGGAAGTTACCGCACAAGCGAGGTCTCAGCATTTGGTTTACTTGTCGATACTAATCCTCTAAGGCTAAACGGCGGATTTATTTTGTAATGTAGAAATGTGTGATACACGCATTATCGCTAAAAAGCAATTACTAAGCAAATCGACGAACATTAGTATAATAACGAAGATATATTAATGTAAAATATAACTAAATCACGCCTTAAGAAAAACAATTAAGCCTCTTATGTTTTAATTTGTTTCTCAATAAACCCTTATTTGTATCTTTTATTAGATAAAGAAGTTCTAAATTTAATTAATATTAAAAGATAAAGATTTGGTTAGCGTGGTTCTAAACCCCTAATCAATGTAATAGTCATCTAGGGGATACATGATTCGATTGTGGAACAATTTGTAAATGAGTTAGACGGTGCTGGGTATTTTGTCTTCATAAAATAGAGACAAATTAGAAATTGAAAATAGCCCATCTGCATCGGTCAATGATCTCGTTGTCGCTTATTATTTCTCTGCGATACAATTTAAGGGGACTAGAATCCCTAAGTTTGGGTTTAATATTCTGGCTACATTTATCACAAGGAAAAAAATGATGAGAGATTGTTTATCTTGCGCAGCTTATGATGCAATGCAATCCTCTGTTTACAATCCGAACGGATATATTATCTCCAGTTGAGAGTCAAAGAACGGTAACCCCGGCCCAGGTATGTACTGTTCTTCATCCGGGTTCTAAATAAGAACATGAACAACAATAGTCAGGTAGTAATCACCAAGACACAATTTAATGCTATTAAAGGAATATAAAAAAATAGGAAAATTAGGGAATTTTTTCTTCGCCTGACTTATTATTAGGTACGTCAATAAAATGTTCATGTCCTGAAAGGTTCAATGTAAACCCTACGCCTAATAATATTACGGACATTTATACCGTGACAGGCTATTTGATATACGGTCATAGCATGAAGGATCTTTTTCAATTCCGCCCGTGACCAACACGCAAAACTACCGCCATCGAAAGTGTCCAGTTTCTTTCCTGTTTCAGACAATGCCTTTCATAAATAATATCGATGTTTTTGAAGTAAACGAGAACTTTTTTTTATTTTGTATTTTATATGGTTTAGCTATTGTTGCATTTATTTCTTTTCATTTATTGTACTCTATATTTTTTTATTTTAAAACATTTTATATTATCATCTGTTTTATCATGTGTTTTTTTTCTTGCAGGGTATCTTGTTTAATTTTTTTAATTTTATGTAATACACATAGCGTAATGTTTATTATTTGTACTGCATTGCATCGAACTCCTATTCAAGTTACGCTTTGTTGTATCTTTATTCCCGGGTTTGTAAAGCGCAAATGAATCCCTGTTTGCGCTACATAGATACTTTATATGTTTTACTATATTCTGCAATCAAACATGATGTTTTAAGCTAAATAAATATATTTTATAGTGTGGATTTATAGGCTGATTCAGAATGACATTGACTGACAGTCCCTACTGACAGTAACAACGGTATAGGTTACAGAATGATATATTACATAATGGGCAATTTCTTCATGCCTATATCATTTCTAAGGGGAGTGCTCGTATACGCATCATGTAGTCTTAATTAGCAGTAATTAAAGACACCCATTAACAAATGAGAGAAAACATTTACATGTGGTAATCTGCTCTTTATCTTAATGTGATTGTGCAATACTGAAGTAGGGTTACTTAATTACTTCCTCCAAAACATCCTGTACATTATAACGCGTGAGCTGTGTTTGAAATATCGATAGTACAACTAGAGAAAGTGATTCAAGCAGCTTCTATGCACCAGTGGTACTTCAAATGTACTAGATGGGTCCCTTTTTATAATAATAATAATAATATATTTATTTTATTTCGCACGCATTTATTTCTTTTCTTGCACTACATTGGTACATCGTGATTATGCCGGAGTATATTATATATGACATATATACAAAATGGGTGGGAGACATTTAGAAACAAAGCAAGTGGCATACGCAGCTATTTGAGGGTATAGCATTTGGATGTGAAAGTACAAAACAAAGGGTGCGAGGCAACCAGAAAGACACGACTATTAACTGTAGATAGGTGTGGATATACTTTATAATTAGAATTAATTACTTAATTGAAATAAAAAACATTTTGTTTGAATATGAAGTTGTGACGTCTCCTAGTAAAAACTGTGAATAGTCAATTTCCTGTGCATTATTGTTAAAATATATCATGCCTAGAAACTCATCATAAATCAATTATTAAAAGTGTTTTAAAACATGCCAAGACATTTTCGTAAATAATTCCTCAGAGGAGAACAAGAAACTTTCGTTTCCCGATCTGATGGTTAAATAAATAGAAGTTAATTACAACAGAAAATTCACTATTTTCATTCCTTTCATTTGTATAGGAAATTTAACAAGTGACTAGTTTTTGATGTCTTAGTAAAAAAGTCTTTAGGGAATCTTCAGTGTAATCGTAATTTAAATTATCTATATGGATTTTTATACTTCGTTAATAGCTCTTATATTGTTTCTTAAATCTGAAAGTGTTTTTCTAAGTACTAAAATTCTTACAATCAATTTAGTTTTCTCGCACTGATTAAACAATTCCCTCCCAGCAAGAGTCAAAGTAAAATACCAACGCAAATGTTTGAGCTTTCACTTCGTACATTTCACATTATCTCGATAATGCAAAGTGAGTTTTTTCGTGAGTGTGGGTAGGGGGCACGAGGGATAATGTTGGTGATAATCCCTCGTTTTCAAAAAACGACTGCTTGTGGACAGATTTAAATTAAAGTGATGTTCTTTGGTGCTGAGTTTCTATTCTGTTAATTACTTTATATTCTGATTAAAATATAAACCGAATTCATGAAATTTACGTTTAAATTTTTCAGGCTATAAAAAGGGCATAGGAGAATTATTTTAGAAAGATGCATGTAATTTTGGGTGTAGAACATATACACACACTATAAATATGGTAGTACGTGTTGCAAAAATTAAATTATATCAGGTTATATTGGAAAATCTAGTTTGAAGAAGGAAGCTGTTTATATAAGTTTTTCAAGGCAATTCACTAATAAATTCACACATAAATGTGGGTCCAAATTTTCCTTAAATAAACATCACAAGCGTATATATATATATATAATCAATGCGGTAATCAGTTTGTGCCACTTGCACTTAATGTAAAGTGTACACCTCTCTTCCTATTTGTACTTTAACAAAAGTTTATTTATTACGGATTAATTGAAAATTAATATTTAACCTGTGAAAAATGTCGCAAAATCACTGTATTCTTGATGAATAGCTAAGCATCTATCGGGATAATTAAATTACAGTATGATAAACAGCAAGAATTATTGTAAAATCATCGCATACAATTGACAAAAGGATGCTCACCTGGCAGCTTTGCAGAAAGTAAATACAATCATTGAACCATAAAATTAACAACACGTGTCAGTGTATTCATAAAACATATGATCATGTTCTAGATCAGTGACTGTACTTTATGTAAACGATTTACGTTAGTCAATCACTGCGCCTGTTATGTGTAAATGTTTCAAGTATTTTTTTAAAGAGAATTGGTATTAGTATTTCGAAAGTTGCAAATTCGGTAGAAAAGGAAGGTTGTAAGAATTAGTATAAAATGCCTTCTGATAATAAAATGAAAAAAATATCCATTTTTTGTGAAAATATGTATATTTAGATGTGTAACTTAATTAACTATTACAACAAGGAAATATTTAATTTTTGTTTTACCAGAGCAACTATCGGGATTGTTTTCTTCCGTACAAAAATACGCATCAGTTTTTGAATTTCTTCTTCTCAGTAATTTTGTCGTAGTGGATAGTGGTGCAACAAATACGGATACAGTACATTTTTGTAAAAGTCACCTATAAACAAATTATTAATTAATTTGTGTATATAGTAAGGCTTCTTTCGTCGTTGATAACACATGTTACAATTACTGTTCATGGATGACATGATTAACAAACACATTTTTAGCACTGTTTTTACAAAAATTGTCTCTGTATACAAGTGCAGTATTTTACAACTTTACAAATTCTATTGGGTAGATTCAAAATAATGTTTCGCTTATTAATGTCATTTTACTCGTGACTAATAAAAGTGAGTGAACCTTAAAATGACATTTCTGAATCCGCAATTTGTGTTCATAACTACGGGTAAAATCCCTGTGAGTAAGGATAAGCGGCTAGTGACGCTCCTAGCAAATATCCGGGAGCAAGAGATCCGTTGACAGATGCTGCCCGTAGCAAATTGCTGTACTGTGAATACAAGAGTCCTTGACTAGAAGAGGTTGCATATGCCGCAAGATTAGGAACACTTGTTGGAGGAAGTGTAGGACTGTTTACATCCATACCTAAAAAAGTAATGGCTATATCTTTATTATTTATAAAAAAGTTTCAGGTTTCCTGGCCATACACACAATATCAGAGGGGATCTTTATATTGATGTCATTTACTGCCAAAAAATAATGCTAGTAGGGAAGTGCACAAGGTTTTATTATACCTTGTTTGAGAGCGGTAGATATTATTCACTCAGTGCCTTTTATTCAAATTATATTCTTATTTCATATCGAGAATTTTTTCCGAATGTCGTACTGTAGAATACATGTATACCTCGCCGTTATGCTAAATGGATAATTAAAGTGATCAGCATTATATTCTTGGTTGTATGAAGAATATCAATATTTTTTTTGTTTTTTTTTCTCGTGAACATTGCAAGCAGGGGAAACAATAATAAAGTAATAGTTAAATTGCGTATATAAATTTTATTTTTCTCTTTTGATCTGTGTGCACAACATGCAAGTTGGAAAATATCTTTCCATACCTGGATTTTGTTTTTTCCATTTTGTTCTTCTATTTTGGAACCAGATTTTAATCTGCGTTTCTGTTAAACTCAAACTCAAGGCGAGATTCAGTCTTTCACAAACCGACAAGTACCGTGTTGTTTTAAATTTATTTTCCAAGGCTACAAGTTGTTCGTATGTAAATGCTGTTCTAGCTCGTCGTGGTTTTCCACATTTGCTGCGGTCTAACGATTTCGAGTCCTCAGAGTCATCCGTTATTTTCATTATGTCGCCCTCTAATACATCGTCATCATTTTCGTCCATTTCTTAAGAAAGAGAAAACAATACAATTCTTTAATAATGATTTTGTCGAATTGAAATTTATTCAAAATACGGGTATTCAAATTAAACTTTCGGTACAGTATGTGTACTGTAAAGTATAAAAGATGGCGTAGAATTAAAGTACAGATTACATAATTATTAAAGTCAGTAGCAAACGTTACATTTTTTCCAATTTGCGCTCAATAACCATTTTACTACTTAATTCAAAAATAACCGTAGCAGTTAATCGTAAAGATTTAAAATTAATGCAAAGAAAATCTAGCAAAATTCAGAGTAATGCGATCTTACACCTCAGTGACAATCAAATGAATCGAGAATTCTAAATAAAGCATAGTATAATAACGAGTTTATAGCAGCATGATTACTTGAAAATTAAGATTAATTTCTTAATGATTAATTAACCACGAAATCTGTCTAATAAATGACCAGAATTTATTTACAAAAAAATTATAATAATTTTGTGCCTAATTCGTATTCTTTTATATAACTTTTTCTCATTATACGTGAGGATAAAGTACAGAGGACATGTAATTAATTATACGGGCAAATATAGTCTTTTATTATATCTATTTTGTATATTTTTAAAATGGATAAAACACGGGTATATCTATTCATTTTCTCCTCATCTACATCGTCAACTCAAATCAGCAGTTATATTTTATTAAGATAAAGTTTAGTTTTCCTTCTCTAACATACATATATGAAGTAGACCTCATTTAATTGATTTCACAGCAAAGTAAAAAATTATTAAAAATTTTGTTAAAAGGTGTCTTAACAGAATTTCTCTCTGGATTGTAGCGCAAAATGCTTATTGAATGCGTTTTTATTGCATTCAGTATTCTGGCCAATTGAGCAAAACGTTAAACTATAAATAGAAAGGCTAATATTTCAGGAGATGAAGACGCAAGGTGTGACATTAAAAGACATAAATGAATTATAAAACTGATAGCTAATAATTAATTAATTTCTGTACGTTCATGCGAGAAATAAGGAAATATGTCTAAAATCTCAGCAATTCATTGTTATTTGTTTTCTGTTTTGTATTTCTTTGTTAATAAGAAGTTAAAGAAGACAAAGTGACATTAATATATCATAAAAGGGCCGAAACCGTCTTTTCTTTCATCCGTTTCAGCACTCTGCGTCTAGATTTACAGTATTAAAATGTGCGTTATAATTTTGGACAGAATTCTGTAGCAAATCTGTTGCTACTTAAATTTAGTGTGAGGTGCTTCTTCCTTGTACAACCCAGTTAATCGACACACTAACACATCTAGGTTATTGCTTTATGGGCTAGAAATCAAAGTTATTATTCATCTCTTACCGTGGCTATAGACCCCACGTAAACTAATGCTAGGTACACAACAGATTTAAATAAATCTGCTGCGAAGGCTCTCGTACCTTCACGTACGAGTTCGTATCATCAAGTCCTACAGACCAGGCGCGTGAAGAATGAATTTAAATAAGCACTTAAATCCGATTGTTTAATGAACAGATTGTTAAAATCCTATGATAATCGTCTATATAAGTTAAGATTCGCTTGTAAATAATTGCGGTAATTGAAAATAATTGAAAACAAAAAGGTGGTATTATTTTTAAATTTATTTTTATGAAAGGTTAAGTCTCGTTCAGACACGAATACAACGAAAATGTTTGATGTGTTAAAATAAGCATATGTTAAATCCATTGCAAGATATTAATTGTCTTTAAAAAGTGTCATAACGGAATTTAGAAATCTCAAAGGTAACATTATGTAGCAGTAGTTAATGAGAATTGCGCTATAAAGGATTACTAGAATAGCACCCTGCAAAGAAACTATTATTTACATATAATATAAAATTAGTTTATTTCTTTTTTTTGGAATTAAAGTATTATATGTCTATTCAAGGATATTAAATAGAGCTTTATATGATACTTTTTCCACATTTCTTTTATTCATACAACATGTGAATAAAATTATTCTACAAATACACAGCCTAATTAAAATCCAAGTTCTGTTTCACTACCGTTATTTTTGGCTATTTTTTTCGCTTTTGGTAGTGGCGAATAAAAACGGCAAAAAATAGTAGATAATTAGCGCGGGAGAAAACCAATGATATATCTTATTTGTTACTTAGTATCCTTATGAAAACATAGCAGACAATAAAAATCAGATTTCATATAATCAGAATAGCTACAAAATATAGCGTTTAAAAAAAAATCTGTTTAACAAAAATCACGTAACTTTCACTTCAATTGTTTTCTCGGTTTCTTTGTTTTCCAAAGCAGATCTAGAATAATTGATGAACAACCGGGATCACTTCGTCGCTTGGCATGCATGCATTTAGGTCGATGGACTTGTAGCACATTGAAATGTAAGAATCTGTAGCTAGAAAGTTGTCTATAAAAGACGGCACGTGTTGTGGTTACAAGGAATAGTGAGCAGCACATTGAATTGATTGGATTAATTAACACAGATTTTTTATTTTATTCACACTGAAAAATCACAGTGCCACGCTTGAAAATCAAACAATATACACAAAACATAACGCACGTTGTCCCCAAGTTAAAAATTAATAAGGCGGTTATGTATTATACCATTATTTGCGCTCACTAACTATATCTTGTTCGAGACGAAGGCCAGGAACGGATCTTCGTAATTTATTTTCTTGTCTTTGTGATTCTAGAAAATTATTTCACTGGACTCTGGATTTGTCACATAAGTGTGACACGCGAAACGTAATATTTGTTACTCGTTAGCCGTGAAATTCAGTATTTCTACCTGCACAGCTGTGATTCTCCTACCCACAATTGTCATATTGTGATAACTTGAATTTGATATGTATTTCCTGTGATTCCTGAAAATCTAATTTTGTTTCGTTTGAACTGTGATAACAAACCCACCCGACCCCATTCCCTTTCTGTTCCGCGTTTCAATATATGCTGACGAAAGATATTTTGTTTCAAACATTTGCATTAATTTTGCGAATAAAATTAATTTTTAATTGCAAAATTTGTTAGTCATTAATTAGCCACTTGTTGGTTAGGAAATTTACATCTTTATACACTAATTGCTTTACCATACTTATTCCCACGAATTTTATGAATGAACTCACTGGGTCTGTTTTCTATCACTTTGTAAATGCGACGAATTATTTAGAACAAAACAAAAGATTTACATATGATTTTGTCATTAAACTATTATAAAAATATTGTAAACTTAGAAAACAATTTAGCGCACAGTTTTAAAGTAATTTATTTCCTTTTCTCAGAGTATAAAGTTTCGGTAAATTTTATTGAGCGTGACGAAGTTAATTTTCAGCTCTATTATTTCATTGTTGGCAGTTTCTTATTAATATTTTTTCTAGCGTGTTTAAATTTTGGCTTTTAGGTTATTTATTTATTTTTCCAATGACAAACTTCTGCTTTTACGAGTAAGGCAAACATTTGAGAAAGACACTTTTTTTACAAAAATTGTGCAGTACTTTCTTAAAAATAAAATACTTGGTTGTTAAAACATCTCTTAAAAAAGGAAATATAAAAGTAAAAAACTTTAAAACTATAGGACGTCCATAAAATCTACGTGTATCTGTGCCTCTCACTTATAGCTTATTTAATTTATTTTACATTGATAATTTAGATACATGACAAAAGTGGCGCAAACGCCATATTTCAGTTTAAAGCTTTACATATAGTAGCTGCCATAAAATTGTCGCTGCTAGAAAACACGGCACCCGAGCGTACATATATTACCAAACATTTACTCAATAACTTTTAGCATCGTTCACTATCCTACAGAAGTATAGCGTATTTTAAAAAAAAATCTAAGTACCTGTACAAATAATCGTTATGTTTGTAGTATCTTAAAATTAAAAGTAACACTAATAATAATTGGACAAAATAAGATAAACTGTAAGCTGAATCGGTTAAAAATAAAGTAATTTTAAGATATTTAGCATAGGAACAGTACTGCAAGGAATGCCGACCCTTTGTTTTTAGAACTCGTGATAATGCTCCATTTTAGTTAACATTTTGAATCTTACCTTCTTCACTTTCGTTATCTGTTTTTGTACTGATAACCCCTGGAGACAAACTGCCACTGCTAGACACACTTGTTCTTGAACTATAGATATTCTCTTTCTGATATTTAGTCTGCGTCCCGTTAAATTTTGTCGGGTCTAAAATGTCACGTACTGAAAATGAAATATGGGCACACGTTTGCTGTTTTTGTTGATTTTTATTTTCAAGTGTTGAACTTATTGAAATATTTTTCTGCTCTGCATCAGTATTGTTATTTTGAGTTTTGTCTGTGACCATGTCTTCGTCAGCATCTGTAACACTACTATCTTTGTCCACTTCTTGATTGTTTATTTCCATATTAACGACTTCTTTTCTTCTGCAGCTTGAAAAATCAAACCAGTAAATGTTGTATTTCAATTCTGTTGCAAGATATATTCACCGCAGCGCTTCAGAACTACATAAATGAATAGCCAGAGCAAAGAAGTATAATCAAATAAGCGAGTAAATTTTCTCCCCAGTCTTGTACTACCAGGCAACTTAGTTAGAAAACGTTGTTACAACAAGAATTTGAAACGGAAATAAAAAATTTGATCGTAAAATTACTGTTAGTGTCAATTTTGATAAGTTAGCGCAAGTGTGAAAGTATCGTTATCTTTATATAAATGAGTCAGTGTTTAACAATAATATCATTTAGCGATATGCTGATTGGATGGATATACCAATTAGCAAGACTCATCAGAGGCAACCAAAGGGGTTTTCAACTCTGCGGTTAGTATGTGCTTCGAACACGTGCCTGAATACATCAGAACACAATACAAATTGTTAATGTTTGTGTGCAGTTTTAAGACAGTTATTACTTTGCTTATATAGCTTTACAAATAGGTCTAGAATTGTCGGGCACAATATTAATCTATGATTGAATTCGCACGCAGATTCCGGGGTCAAGCAAATGTATACAAAATATAGTAGATAACTAAGTAGACATATGGATAGACTGGCTAGAAAGGCAGATAGGCAGTTTATACATTTTCCAATACCCTGAGTTTATCTCCTGGGGTTATTCTCCGGATCCAGCACTTATCACATAGTAGGCCTCTGTTGTGAGCCTCAAATGCTCTTAAAGAGTGACAGATTCCTCTTATGCTTGCATGTTAACCGAGAGAATCAATTACGGCTGATTAAGCCAATCAAAACAAGTTTATAAATAATATGATAATTGAAGCTATCTTGTTTTATTTGCTTGAAACTAGTCAAAATAAAAAAAATATTAGAAATGCTTTAAGTACAACAAAATTAATTAGTGAGTAAGGTATATATGACGAAAGGACAATAACAGCTATGCAAATTATTAAATTAGGAAAAGCAGAACTTGGCTAAATTTTGAACTGAAAAACGATTTTTCCTTATTTGCGTTTGCATTAGTTTTACCGGAGTTTTACAGTGTATATACAATGTAAGCCATGTATCAAGGGGTTTATTACGGGTGTACCTTTCTTTTTACATTTATCGGCCTGAAGATTTTTATTTTTTTTTTGCAAAATTTATTTTTGAATTCAGTTTTAAATATACAATTGAGATTTGGTGGATTTGCTTATCCCCTCTATACACTCTTAGATCTAAATCCGCTACTAGTAAATTACCTTTCAGTGTGAGTAGTGCGCTTCCAAATTTTGCAGCAAACATTTAGTTCCGTACATATAAAATGAGTTGCCAGCTGTAGATTTATGGGAGGGCGCTGGGGAGGGGGAATGGAGTTCAATTGACCCCCCCCCTTAAATCACATTGTATAAGCATTGTTTATATTCAACCTGCCCCTGATATGTCTCCATAAGAACTTGTCAAACTTGGATATATTTTACTTTGCATTGTTTGGTTATCAGGCGATGAATTATCTATAGGTTTTTATTTTTTTTCCAATGCATAAATATAAAATTATTTGATTAGGTCTCCGGCATTTGTTCCAGTAGTACATTATGAACGCATGATTGACTCCTAGCTAACGCACGAGCTGCTGTATCCATTAAGTCATCTAAAACATTGCACGTTAACTCAACTATGAAAATGTATGTCATTACGTTTTACCTTAAATATTTAGATTCATTTTATAAATTGTTTATGAAGCTGTACCTAAAACAGTACGTGTGAACATTTATATTTTATTGCACAAAGTATTTTGTTTAATGAGAGGTCTCTGGGTCCCGATGGAATAGCGTTTACTTCATGCCATAAATTTTTACATAAAAGAGTTTTGTTAATACTGTGCTTTTATTAAATGTTTGTTAAATTTTTATACTTTGCCAACCACATCTAATGTCAACTGAGCAGAGATTTCATGTTCAGAAAGTTTTGTGGAGACATTAAGACTGTATTTACTTTATTTCGATATTAGAATAAAAGGGTTTTCTACCTCATTAATTGTAACTGTTTAAATAGTTTTTACGATATGTAATTTTTTGCATGCCTTACTTTATCAGTGACAAATCCAGGATAGATACTGAAGAGCCAAGCTTCACTGCTACTATCACTATTTTAATCCAAGGATCAAAATACGTTGATTAAAAACGAGACCAAAAGTTACAATCTCATCTCTATTTTTTTTTTTGCCTGGAGTTTGACATCGTCTCGTGACACCGGCCGTCATGTGGCCGTCTTCACTGTCATTAATTAATATTACCCCGTGGTTAATACGCAACAGAAAAAAAAGTTATTCCGTTGTAGCGCCACCGATACTTTTGATGCATGACATTTTTCATATGCACAATTACGACTGAATAATAAACCTGAAAATATATAACTTGATATAGGCTAAATTTGAAGTTATTGACTTCATGACATATCTGAATCTTTTTGCATGTGCTCCCCCGTAAAATTACTGCCATCAATTAAATAATAGAAACACACAAGAGAATCCCTGTTAATACTCACTTAAAATTAAATATACCATAAATGTTAAATGCATCTTAAAAGGCATTATCGTACACTCATGTATGTTTTAGTATACATGTGTTACCAGGATATCTAATCGGTTATAATTAATAAGGTATTCAATCGCAAAATGCGCATCACAACTGTTCGGGGAATTATCAATAATTGTTACACGTGTAAAGTTCGAATTAATATTCTAACTTAACTGTACATGTATAGAGTTGTAATCAAATAGATTTTTTTTTATAAATTTATTATACCGTGATTTGGCAAGATCTAATATCGCGAGTAACATTCTTAATTCCTATGCACGTAATTATTGATACATGTAAACCTACTTCCCGGAGAATGTAAAAATTAATTAAGTAATAGAAATTTTGTTTTATCTGCTGAAAAAACATTTTAAAATTTCTAAATGATAAGAGAATTATGCGACTTAGACGAACTAATTAAAAGGAAACATTAGGCTTATTTTGATTTTATTAAAATAATTAGTATCTTCATGAGCCTATTATTATAATCTTGTTAATTCAGTACGAAAAAATAATACAGTTAAATCAGCGAGAAATACAAAAGAAATTAATTATACTTGACGCTATTATCTTGTATGAATAGTTGTTCCTAATGTACGATTCTCTGTAAACAGCAAAGCAAAATATTACAGGATAAAGTCGGAATAAGTAAAAAATATCTATAGCTGGGTTATTTTAAAACGTTGGCTTTTAACAGGCCACACAATCGGCGTATTGCGCTTATATAAGTGCATATATCAATGCATATTGCTGCGAGGCAATAATATATAAATTGCGCGCCGTAAATTGTAGAATACCGACAACTCTTTTAGTCATCATATGATTATACAACTATAGCCGCTAAATTAGATATTTTAAATTAAAAAGAAACATCTTTAAACAATTGCAAGGAAAATTAATTTAAGATGTTTACACCATTTTGAAGTAATTGTTATGAATCAAAACTACGCAATTGTATAATTCGAAGGTAAAATTAGTTTCTGAGAAAATGTAAAAAAAAATATTAGCCAATTTTAACTTAAAATTATAAATCAGATACTCGTAAACAATGACAGAAAATGGCATGTGACGTTAGAGCTATGTTGTAACTAACTATAAAGCCTTAATTAACAAAACAATACACCAATAAGAAATCCAATGATTAACAGATTCCAAGTGTCTTTTGACACCATCTGTCTACGGTCTTAAACACTTATCACGGAAAATAATTATGTTTTTATATCTACATGTAATTAAAATGAAGGATTAAAATAAACAATGATTATCGATTGACTTTTAAAACGATTTTTGCAAATTTAATAAATTAGGAATAAAAAATTTAAAACTTACTAAAACTAATCTTTGTAGTTCTATTATTACTCACCTGATTTTGTGAGTGTAGGGTATTTTGTGAGTGTGGGGCATTTTGTGAGTGTAGGGTATTTTGTGAGTGTGGGGTATTTTGTGAGTGTAGGGTATTTTGTGAGTGTGGGGTATTTTGTAAGTGTAGGGTAGTTTGTGAGTGTGGGGTATTTTGTGCTATTATATTAATACTTTAGGTAGAACACTATTTATTTTCTTTATTGTATGGGCTCTGTGTTATGTGGATTAACAAGTTATTGCAGTTTATTTTATTTTTCATTTTTGTCAAATAAAATTATGTTATTCTTTTTCGTAAGGTATTTTTATTTTAATGTTTATTTTTTAATTTGTATTTCTATATGGAGCAAAACTAATTTTCTTTTTACTGTATAGTAATGTATGTTTACTCTATTCTATGAAATCTATATAATTTAATCATATTTCATATTTGTTGTAAAATGCAAGTAAATCCTTTGAGGAATTTGCCTTAAATTATATATATACTAGACGGCACCCGTGGTAAACCACAGATCTTGATCTAGAGATGTAGGTCACGTAAGGCCGAGTTATCACAGGCAAAAAATAATCGGAATTTAAAAATGCTCGATACCGTTCACCGATTGACCCCAAAATTTGAGGAACCCGAGCCATCGTTGATACCTACGA
>JAOXYB010025569.1:0-15956 GCA_028565635.1 Phoronis ovalis | reverse complement strand
ACCACTGTCACTATCATTTTCAGCTGAACTGCCTTTACATAGCAACACTGAGATATCAACTTATGGATACATTTACATACAAAACAGTGATAAATATGCGGATCTGACTCACATACAATGGTAGTGGTCATCTGATTGTTACACAGTAATGGTCAGCAATATTTAGGCAATATTCATATAAATACTACTAAACAGTAGGTAAAGCCCAACATTTAACGGTACGATCAGCACTTGTTGTTAAGAATGACAGCTGCGTAGGATGCCACCGGCATTGTATAATTTTATCTTCATGTTCTGCAATAGCAACACAGGGCAGTGTCTGGGTTAAATCATCTGAAAATAAATTTAAAACACGTCCTGTAGGGTTATCTGCCAAAATCATTACTATTATATGGAATGAGTGTCTCATGATTTCACAAGACTAAGAATGTTATGGTATTAACTACCCTCACCTTGTGTTCTAGTTCAGTACTAGTGTGGTAATACAAATCACTACATTAAAATAAACCTGGGACAAGTTTACAGTGAATTATTTGATATAACACTGTTGAGGATTATTGAATATAAAGGTATTTGTATTTGGAATTTGTAGATAAAAAATACAAGAATCTTTGAATCTTCATTTTGGGAAAATATGACAGATATGCCTAAATATTCTTATGGTCCGCCTTATCAACCACTACTGGAGAAATGAAACACCTAATTCATATTACATTTACATCATAGCCAGAAAATATTTTTATACAAAGGAGAGAACTTTAAAATTGAAAGGTATGGTCAAATAGGTAGCCTTTTACCTTGCAAGTCTGTAAGTACACATTTCTGGTCATAAGATCCACTCAGCAGATATAAAGCATTCATTGAATACCTTACACTTCGTACCTCATCTGAATGAGGCTTGAAATGTTGGACTATGCGGGCACCTCGCAGGTCATATAGCATGCAGGAAGAATCCTCGTGACCTGATGCTAACAGTTGACCCGAGGGTTCAACACACACTGAAGCAAATGGACTACCTACAGAGTAAACAAAAATGTGTAATTCAAGGAGAGTTGTAGTAAATTAAAGAAATTTTATCTCAGGACACATCTAAGTTCAATGAGACATGAGATTATAATTAATTACTTGCAACATTATGGTACAACTGTTTTTACCAATTGGAATTAAATTTACTACACTGTTCATATCTTTAAAATTATTAAAAGCATCAGTATATTTCATATGAATATACAAATTCATAAATATAGTTCTGTTCATTTTAATAGTTTTCCTTGTTAGTGAGATACATTCCTAACCAATGCTAAATCAGGAGGTGTGTCTCTTGCAAAGCTCAGTTTACAACCATGACTTTTTAAATAAAGCAGGTGATGAAAAGGAATCATATCACACTGAAACTGTAAATTCCATGCCACAAAATTCTGAATCATATATTAACTGACGGTGTATTACAGAGGAAATCTATTTCAACTACATTTTTGTAAAGCTGAAGTGAAAACAGGATTGAGGCTAAACTAAGTTTGCCTAAATATTCCTTTACCTGGCATTGGCCCATTTATAAGAGCTATAGCTGCTGATGTTCTAACATCCCAAAGTCGAGACGTTTTATCCTGAGAACCACTCACAAACATGTTGTTGCCCCATGTATGCAGGGAATAAATAGGACCTAAAAAAGAAAAACACATCAGGCATGCATCAATTCACTGATATCAAAAATTACTATTATCACGTCGGTCATGATGAAATAGCTGTTGCAATTAGTGCAGCTTTATTAGCTTAAATACAAAGGTAAGTAACCTGGCACTATTGGTGAATTTGTCTTCGAATAAACATTTTTGAGAACATTAATTCAGCATGATGCCAAGTTGTTGAAACCTCAAGATTTTAATATCACAGCAGCAATGCTGCTAGGTACACGCTTGTTAGTAAAACAATAAGACATTTATTGCTTGGACAATGTTGTTGCAAGATAAGAATATGTGCGTGTCTTAGGTACATGGATCAAACTTAGCTTATGGTGAATCAGTGCTCACAAATACTGAATGGTTAAAATCACAAATTTATAAACTAATGCAAAATTCGCTGTTGAAATCTCAATGATTTATGCACTACTAAACAGTTTTCTATAGCACACCAGATAAACTATGAAACCTGTAAACCTTTTAGAACACAGGATTTAAAGCTATGTTGCAACTGAAGTACCTGAATGTCCTGGCATGGCTCTAACAGGTTTCCCAGCAACACAATCTGTCACATAAATCTTGCAGTCACCAGCTCCACCACTGACTAATGTCTGACTACCATCCTCAAGGAAGACAAGGTCACGTACAGTACCATCATGAAATGTCAACTCAGTCTCTGGACCTATAACAATTAAACTGAGCATAAGAACTATAGCAGCAAGCAACTCGGTAAATGCTATAAACATATTATACTGTAGCACATTTTTACCATTATCAGATTAGAAAATATGCACCAAAACGGTTCAAATGAACTAAGGTACCAACCACTGACTGTAGCAATATTCCACATATTAAGAGAGTCAAACACAATTCACTACAATTCATTTAAAGCCATAGTTATTTTTCAGCAACTAGGACTCGCACTACTATTTTAGCAATATGTTATTGTAGCTCTTTCACTACTGTATTGTAATGGCATTAAAATTGGCCATGAGAAAAGGCATTTCATTTTTTAACTTTAAATAGAATTGTTTCCGCATTGAAACTTTGATTTACAATGTTGACCACTTGGACAAACACTATGGCAGCATTCAAAGTAGAACAGTTTAACTCTCAAACCATCTTACCATCAGCACCATATAAGTTGTTGTTGAAGCGTAGTAATTTGATTGTTTTGTCATTAGAGCCAGTAGCGATAAGTTCACCTCCGCAACCCCAACTAATACAATATATTGAACCTTTGTGATACTTATTTTTCTTAAATACAATGTGTGCCTGCTCTACAGGGCCATTCTCTCTGCAAAAAAAATGTGAAAAACCCAATTAAATCTTACAACCCTAGTTTCATAAAATATTTTGTAGCAAAGCATGAGCATAAACATTGTGATTTTCGTATGAATCGTAAGCAAATCTGCATGCAGTTTGCAAACTTAACTATTTTTTGTGCCATGACTGATTTCTGAAGCTTCTTACCTGACCGTAGAAACATCGGGAAACATGCACACCCGTAATGTCTTTGAGTTTGACCCTACAGCATACAAGTGACCATCTGGGTGGAAGGTCACAGCTCGTACTGCTTGAACATCCTCCAGTGTAGAAATAGGGAGGAACTGCGGTTTGTTGTCAACATGCTAAAATGTTATGTAATTAAATATTGAATGTTTTCTACAGAAACTACCAATGCTAAATGCCAAACTAGTTATTTAAGTGCAATAAATTAGACAGAAAAAAATGCACCATTACTCACTCAACTTTTTTAAGTGTTAGCTAAGAAATATTTTATGCTTGGTTTTATGGTCAGTACATATGGCAGATGCTAAATGCAATTAGTCCTGTCAAGAAAAACAAGAAGGTTAACACTGTATTTCCTATATAACTCCCCATAATGTTACTTATAGTCATTAGATTGAAAAGTATGGAACAAATTGTGATAATTATAGCAAGTAAGGGGGACATTGTCTGCCAAGTTATATTTAGCTTAGGCTCAAATATCGTTATCTTGTGTGCACCTCTAAGCAAAACAAAATGACAAGTGTTCCCCTAAGGAAGGATTTTTCTCTAGAGCTGCTTTCGAACAAATACATGTAGCCAGCAATTTTGTTCTAATTACTGTGAGTAACATTCTGAGGAGTGTATATGTTTTGCTGGTATGCCACTTACTTTATTGTTACCCTGTCGCGTGTCATCCTGGTTTAGATGTGACATATGTAAACTTGACTCCTGACCTCGATTTTCATCATATGTCGGGTCTTGAGTTGTAGATGTCCTATTTTGATTACTAACAATATCTGGTGACTCATTAAAGGAACTCTCTAGTTTGCGAACAATTCCTGGATGTTGCAGGGGAGAGTCGGGTGGCACAGGGGAAGCAAGAGGTGCGGGGGTTATACCACGGGAAGAAGCTTTGGGTGTACTTGTGTTTAAACCTTAAAAAGAAAATTACAAACAAAATCACTGCAGAATGCTGATAAACTTCTTGTGTTAGTTATAAATCAAAACTAAAATTTACACCCATCCAGGAATAATACCAAATTATAAATTAAGTCTGCCATGATGTTATGAGAATCAAAGTGGCTCTAACTGCAATACACAAACATGTTACTGACAGTGATGTGGTAATTTTCTACAGTCAGTAAATGCATTTTTATATATTAATGACGCAAACTGTATATTAGAAACTGATGATAGTCCTATATCTAGCATGCAGCTATATTTGCTGAGGAATTATAGCCCATTACACAATTTGTTTATTGTGATTTCACATCAACAGCTGAGTATAAAAAGGCTTAATAGCTGATATATTGATCCTAAACATAGTAATATAGTTAAGAGATCTTGAAATCAGACACCAGCTTCCAATGTTCAATACAGCATTAATATTAGTAAAAAAATGCACAAGTTTGTTATATACTGAAATTATTGAAAGAATGCTTCCTATAATCAAAGTTTGTAGTTTCATATACTACTAGTTTGGTACAATATCTTTAAAACCATTAAAACTTCAAGAGTTACAACTTATTGCTTATGCGATATGGACAAACCCTGTCATGTTTATTTAGTATCTTTCCAAAATAAACTTATGGTAAAAAAATACAATGTAAAAATGGCAATAAAACAATCTTTGGGGTTAATAATGTTTTGAGCAAGCATATGAAATATTAATCGGGTTGCAGTAGCTAGGTATTCGTACATTATGGCAGGGGCAATAAGGACAAATACGTAGGTTTCCATAAACTGTAAAGTATACACATAAATATACATATTAGTAATTTACATAACATTTTTAAAACAGGTTTTTCACTGTAATAACCAAATTATTACAAAATTAAGACTTGAGATTTTAAAAAGGTCCATTTTTACTGGCTAAAATGAAGTGCAAATTTATAATCATTACTTTATTCTTGGGCTTCTTAGATAACTGTTTACAAATATAAGTAAAAATTGTGCTACAAGATAAAATTAGAAACCGATCAATGATCTGACTGATTACATGTAATATAAAATTACATTCACTTCACACAGCAAAAAAACTGCAAGGGCGAACAAAATATTATCATTCATCACAAATTTTTAAACCTTTGGTTGCTGCTAGGCCAATGTATATTAAGTCTCATAGTAGAGTGGGGATTATCAGAGTTGATACACAGATATTTTAACTCTTATTCAGTGAAATAACTAGAACTTGGAACCAAATTTGAGATAGTAAAATATCTCACCTGGAGTTTCTACCAACTGAGTGACACGTGGATTCACGACAGGTGACCGTCCCCTATTGGTTGACTGATAGACTTTGTCAGTGAATGAATCCTGGCTATTGTTAAATTTTGGTTGATGGTGTCTCTCTGGTTCCTCAAGCTGTTGTCTGTAGGACTCTCTCTGCCTTTCCTGTGCAGCAAATTCTTCTCGCAATTTCTGTCGCTGCTTTTGATACTCATTATATAAATCGGTGTTTGAGTCTCTTAACTCACTGATTTGTTCTTTAGAATTATCAGTCTGACTAACAACCGGGGAAGCAGATCGAGGTGGTTTAGTTATAGATTGATGAGGCGATGATGTCCTTTCTCGACTTAAACTGCGACTTGGAAGAGGGCTTAAAAGAGGCGTAGACATTTTTGAAAAAGAATGGCGACTAATGCTGTTAGATAAAGCATCACAGCTATTGCGAGTGTCAGTTACATCTTTCTTATCAAATAGTTTATCAATGGATGAAGACATTGTACTCTTTTTCATACTTGAGCTGAGATGATAGCCTCCAAATGAACGAGACAAATTTAACCCAGTAGAGTTACTTAAGTTAAAATTATGTTGTCTTTGTAAACCAGTAGACAACCCATCAAATTGAGAGATCATAGAACGTGACAACATATCGGCTGAACGAGGTCGGTTACTTGGCACTGCAGAATGTGGGAACATCTTTGGTTTTATGGGAGTGATAAGAATTTGTTCAGACCATGAAGCTTCCAAGGATGGCTTCTGTAGTGGGCTAATATCAACATTCAAGGATTTTTGTTCAAAGGGACAAGAAAATGTTTCTTGGGGTATACTTTGTAACCATGACAGTAGACTTAAATCTGCATCACAAAATACGACTCCATTTAATAAAGTTGATAGCTGCACATCTCTCGCATCATACTGATTGTTACTAGTAGCCTTGTACTGACAGTACTCGACACATGATTCGTACAATAGTCCTTTGATTAATAATTGTACCAAACGGTCATTCTTAGCTTTCTGTAACAAGTGTGGCTTTTTATCAAGGGGAAGAAATTTTTCCACTAATGGAAAAACGTCTTTAAAGCATTCAACTCTAGCACTGCTGGGATTCCAATTTCGAAATTCAATATGGTCTGATAATCTAGGCAGTGTCAATAATAAGCACAAATTACTGTATTCTTCCTTACTTGGGCAATATTGTTCCAATGAACTTAAGCATTGTACTACATCCTCAACTGTTAATTCATGATTCTGCATAGGGCCAGCTTCTGATCTGATACACAATAGTTCTAGATATTTGTGTTTTGTAATAATAAACTGAAATTGTTTCAGATCAAATGCTCCAATGTTGGCTATTGGTTGCACAAAATCAATAGCATCATCCCACTGTCCATCAAGTATAAGTTGTCGTAGAAATATCAAATCGTCCGAATATGCACCATTTACCACTCCAGTTTCTCTCTCCAAAGACAACATGGATATGTCAAGCTGTCGATTGTGTAGAAATTCTAACACCAGCTTGACTATATCTGTTTCAGACAATGAAACACTAGCACTCGGCATGATGCTTCTGAACCTGAAAAAAAACACACTTAGTCTGCTAACATGACAAAGTAAACCATTTTGATTTAAATATTAGAACTCGCCATCATTCATCATCATAAATCCAGATGTCATACTAGGGAATCCTTGGCATATCATTATTAAATCATTATTAATATTTCGTAGGCATCAACAGCTGTGGAATATGATAAGAATGTCACAATTAATACTAGAAGTATTATTATCAGCAGTCATTTGTAGCTGCAGTAACCAGTACAACCTCATGTAAGGGGCGTACGCCAAGTATATGCGTGAAACAAATAGTTAATTCCGAAAACTTCAGGACCTGTGAGCGTGTTCTGCAATCAGAAATTAATACTGCAACAGTTACAAATACTTGTCAATAATATGGTAGTTGCCGGTATATATAGTTGGCGCGAACATGTGTTCTGCGGTTGCATTGTAGCCTATGTAGGGCACCCTGTAGGACAAACACCTATCGAAGTCAAATTTATAACAACTACACCTGACACGATGCTGCCTGATCCCTAGCTTGACTCCTTGAGGCTATATATTGAACACATTATAATAATTAATATTTTATTATGAATAGGCAAAAATTGTCAACTATTTTTGTTAACTGTCAAACGTACACAGTGATGCTTTTCATAACTTCTTGTGTTCTATAGTGTTAGAAAATTACACATACCTAATCAAAAATGTATCTTCAATTCAACATTTAATGTTTCAACTGTTGTAAACAGCATTGTTTCATACATGCATACACTGATACCGAGAAAAAAACAGCAGTTCAAATCTATTCACCTCCGTCAATGTCAAAACATTTTTTCGGAAATACACGAACGTCAACGAACAATAAAATATTAATATAATCGTCAAACATGGTAAAAATTACTAATTAAAATAGTCAAAAAAAATCATAACATTTATTTTAATTTAATATCATTTCTGACTTGAAAGGTTGAAAGTTAAATTTCGTTAGATTACTTGGTACTCACTGCGCATGTGCCAAAACAGTTGAGCAAAAACCCTGACGCGAGGGGGCGAGTATGGTATGCTTTGAAAATATAAAAGTGGGGCTGGCTGAATGCGAGGTTAATTTCCGAAGATTACGTCAGAGTATAATGGCTGCGCCCATGGTGCTAAATTTTAACATTGGCGTTTTAGGACATGTTGATAGCGGAAAAACCAGCTTATCTAAGGCTTTGAGTACTGTAGCAAGTACAGCAAGTTTTGATAAAAATCCACAGAGTAAGGAAAGGGGAATAACTTTAGATCTTGGCTTCTCTTCGTTTACTGTCGATTTACCGGGACATATCCGTATTCATAATCATGGAAGTGGAAATGGATCCGAAGGCGATATACTACATGACAAATTGCAATACACTCTTGTAGATTGTCCAGGACACGCATCTCTTATACGAACTATCATTGGAGGTAATATTGATATAAACAAGATTCAATATTCATGCTTAATGTGTCTCTCCCCGGGACGTCTCTGCCTTTTAGTTAATGTCTAATGTCGTAATGATCCACGAGCAAAACATGATATTTATCAGATATGTTTCGGCTGCTGAGTTTGTTTGATTCTCAGAAAATCAGTACTTATTTTGTTCTTTTATTTTCTATGTGTGTGGCAGAAAAACCATGGAAGCAATTTGAAAATTTTATAGCAACAAACAGTGCAAATTTGAAGACAGGTTTTTGCGCAATAATGTTTAATCCTAAAAATGGCTGTCGGCACAAAAATATGATTTTTCATCAGACTGGTTTTCGGGTGAAATGGTTATGTTATGGGCACAACTTTACTTCTTATTTGGTTAATTTAAATTATCGATTTTTTCAATATAATTTTTAATATCTTTTAAATTTGAAGCTTTATGTGTTTGTTTTCTAAACATAAAAATCACAGAATTAATCAAGTTTTATGGGTAACATACTCTTAAGTGTCACAAATGCGTATGTTGCATGTTTTGTGTTTCAGGAGCACAGATCATTGATTTGATGATGCTGGTCGTGGATGTGACAAAGGGTATGCAGACCCAGACAGCTGAATGTTTAGTGATTGGAGAAATCTTGTGTGAGAAAATGATTGTAGTGCTCAATAAAATTGATTTAATTCCAGAAGGGAAAAGACAGGCAGCTATCGATAAGGTGACTACTAATTAAAATGGTTTGTACACCTAGGTCAGACATGTAGACTTGCTGAGAATTAATGAAAATATTTTTCATACTGAAGTATGTTAAATTTTATAGTTAATTAATTTTTTGCCATGTATGTTATTAAAACATTTATGACTGTTATAAAAGTGTAATTTTATTGTCTTGCTTCTTGTCATATTTTAATGATATCCTTTTTTATATATTTATTGAAGAGAGATTTATTTTTTTATGTCAGCAATCAAGAGTGATGTTGAATTACTTAATTCATAAACATTGTTAAATGTTGATTTGTTTTTTTTTTCAGATGACAAAAAAAATGCAAAAAACCTTAGAAAACACGAAATTTGTTGGTTCTCCTGTTATTCCTGTAGCAGCAAACCCCGGGGGGTCAGAGGTACGTTATATGTATAATGTATCTAAACTATTAAACAAAGGGCTCAATTTTTTCACCAATACTACGTCTAGGTGAATACATCTATCAGGGTGTAACCGTGTCCGGTAGATACTTATGTTGTCATTTACTGCATATTACTGGTGACATCGTATGTTCCATGTCCACTGCATATTTGTTAATGCCTTCCCTAAAGAATTTAATATTAGTATCAAATTATTCTGGTTGTAGGCATCAGATTCTATGGAGGCTGTAGGATTTGAAAAGTTAATAGATACAGTAAAGCAGTTTACTTACAGACCAGTACGCTCATCTGGTGGACCCTTCATCTTTGCTGTTGATCACTGTTTTTCCATACGAGGTCAGGGAACAGTGATGACAGGCACCGTATTGAATGGCAAAGTGTCAGTAAATGATGTTAGTAGGACTCTATGATCATAAATTCAAAAATAGTGTATGATTTAAATTGTTGCATCTTATGTCTAGAAGACATTACTTACATTATTTACAACACATTTTAACATTTTATGAGACTAATTGGCATTTTAATACCCAGTTAAAACTTTAAACCTTAGTTTAAAAATTGTGACTATTCAGTATAGTACATTTTAAAGAATTATAAAAGTAATTTATGGTTAGAATAGGTTTCACAAGTTCTTATTTTTGTAACTGGCCTACCTTTGTTCCAGAATATTGAAGTTCCTTCACTGAAAGTGATCAAAAAAGTAAAATCTTTGCAGATGTTTCGACAACCAGTAGAGTCAGCCATGCAGGTAAGTTATGTTTGTCAAATAATGGTTTAATCTTTAACCTTAGTTTTTCAAGATATTAAGTTATGCCTTTTGCAACAGCACCTGTTTGTTCAAACAGTACTGAACAGTTTGCAATCCAGGTGCATCAATCTATATTGGGAAGATTGTTAAAAGGGAACTTTTGTGTTATCGCATTTAAAATTAGTCTCCTAAATCTGTTTTTGGTTGGTCTCTTGTTTAATAAAACCACTAGATGTGGATGTTTCATTACTATAATTATAACTCCAATAATAATCTTCAATGAGTTTGCGCTGCACATATATTCCAGTTGTCAGCAGCTCCAACTTTATTCCCATATATGGTAAAAGTTTAAACTCGACTTCTATTAGAATACAAACTTTGATCCACAAATCCACTTTTTTTTCAATTTACCATTGCAGGGTGACCGTGTTGGTATGTGTGTGACACAGTTTGATCCAAAACTGCTTGAAAGAGGTATAGTTTGTACACCAGACAAACTACCTACCATTTGTGCTGCTGTGATATCGGTTCATAAAATACCATACTTCAAGCCTCCGGTTCATACTAAAGCTAAGTTTCATATCACAATAGGACACGAGACTGTTATGGGACGTGTTATGTTCTTTGGTCTGCTTAAGAGTGCAGTGATTTCTGGGGATGATGGGAAGTTTGATTTTACAAAGGAATACAAACACCAGGAAGGACTTCTAGGAAAAGGAATTGAGCTTAATGAAGTGGATTGTGATATTGATGTAGGGAGACAATTTGCTTTAGTAGAGTTTGAAAAATCTGTGACTTGTTCGGTAAACAGTTTAGTGATTGGCTCAAAATTAGACACAGATATACATGTCAATATGTGCAGACTTGCATTCCATGGAAATTTGTTAGTTCCTATTACAGATACTAACTATTCAGAAACTGTCCTGCCAAGTATCAAAATATTTAAGAATAAATACCGAGAAGGAATGGTAGAGAGAGTTGTTGATGACTACAGCATTATTGGACGTGC
The DNA here is from genome assembly GCA_028565635.1 of Phoronis ovalis. Lineage (NCBI taxonomy): Eukaryota > Metazoa > Phoronida > Phoronidae > Phoronis > Phoronis ovalis. Next base: position 4,664 of record JAOXYB010025569.1, on the reverse strand, counting down.
ATTATTTAAGAAAGAAAGCAATATTCAACTCTTTGTTGGCTTAAATGTAACATTATCTACTGGAGAAGATGGTATAATTGAAGGAGGTTTTGGACAAAGTGGAAAATTCAAAGTCAGGATACCAGGTAATACTTATAACTGTAAATATGGTTGAAGTGGTCCAAGGTTAGTTTCCAAGATTGTTAGGTAATTTTTAGAAAAAAAAATTAAGTGAAGATTTAAATTAAATTCAGGTGCTTTTAAGGTATGTTTGAAATACATTATAGATTTATGAGATCTCAATAGATTTTTTTGCAAACTTGTTGGAATAGATTGCATTATACTTTGGAATGTAATTTCCTTGTTCCTTTGTAGCTGGTCTCCAACAAACAACAACACAGCGCTTTGCTAATAAGAAGAAAGGAAAGACAAAAGGAGGAGAATCCACCAATCAAGAGCAGGTTGACAATAGAGACCAAGAACCAGTGAAAATCATTCTTGCATTTAAGAGATATGCATATGATCCAAAAAAGCAGATGATTCAGACATGATACAAAGGCTTGGACGTGTAATTATGTGTCACAAGACTTATATTAGAATTATCATGACAATATTAAGAAACTGTCACGTGGTTCTAACATTCAGAAATGTTTGGTAATTATTTGGTATAAGAAAATTCTAAACAACACTCAAATACAAGTGTTTAAGCTTCAAAGCAGAGATTATAAAATCAAACACAAAACATATTTAAACTTGAAAACTTTATGAAAATACAATTTAGAAAATATTTCAATTCTTTATACATTGATTACAAAGATTTTATTTTCGAAAGTATCAATGCTAAGAAGATCAAGATGTAGTGAATTACACATTTTTAATGGCAACTGCTTTTACACGAGTATACAGTATTATGATGACCTTTCGAATGCCACCTCTGACTGTGATTTTACATAAAATGGTCCTTCCCTGTGATAACCTCGAACTCTAATCATATATGGCTGACCAAAGATTTCTGTTGCAGTTGGAGACTCCACAAGGTTTGTGATAATGTCATATTTCAGTCTCTTGCCTTCATTCTCCAAATCTGTTGATCGATCTAACAAGTATTCATTGAACCCTGGGTGATTATTCATTTCTTTTTGTCCCCATGGTAACAATGACATAGATTTATATAGATTCAGAGAGCTTGTCTTCATTTCCAGAATCGGTTGCTTGCAAATTGATAAGAGAAATTCCATTGGTTTCGGGAAAAGTTGACGGTACCAAGATTCCGTTAAAGATAATATGTTCTCATTCTGTTCAGTTTCCTAAAAAGAGTAAGCATTCGAAGAATGGGGCAGATGTAAAATTAGGGACTGTATTAATATTTCTCTAGGGTATATAAATATGGACATTATTTTTCTTTGATGGTCATTGTATTATATATATATTTACCAGATTACAAGAGTATCTTGTCTTGCAGATATGTATGGCATACAAGCAGACTATGACTTTCCCCGACACTATTTACTTTAATTTACAATTATTTATGAATCCCTTCCTTTTTCAAAGATTCCTTAGCATGTGGTGCATGTTACTTTTTTGGCTTCTTCAAAACTCTTTCCTTTAAAAAAAATTAAGTATGCATACTAATTTTTATACATGCTGGCCATTTTGGACTGTGTAATATTTAATCTTTGGTTTATTTATTACACAACTCTGTCATGTTGGTGTGTAACACGAGTGAAAAAGAGAACTTTTTACATTCTACCCTTTATTAGATATCACATAACCTCCATCTACACATACCTTGATAAAGAGAAGATTAGCCACAGATGTCATAGCTTGTATTTTTAGTTCTATCAGAGCATTCTTTATGGTTTTACCTAATGTCTGAATGCAGCTAGACATCTGGTTACCTGCAAAAAATATGATCTAATTATCTTGTTAGAAGCATGTTTATTTTACTTTTTATGACCACCATTTTTGAATGCATGCCCACTGAAGTGAATTGGTGGCAGGAGTGCATTTAGTGTACTTGGCAAGTTTCCTAAATAAATAAAATAGATACAAATATGTATTACTTCGAAATCTAACTTTACCTTGTTTTGCAAGTACAAGTTTTCCTTCCAAAGGGAGACCAATAAATCCAACAGTTTCTATAGCAACACTTTTTAGAGTTGCATCATCATTACTGAGAAGGTTAAATACCATACCAATGAATGTTGGATATTTTTCACACACTTTTTCAGGATGAAGTCTTGCTATGATGCCAAAACATTTTATTAAAGCTATAATTAAAAAAAAAATAATGCAAATCTGCTTTGATTGTTTGGTGCTACACCTCATTCTTACTGGTCCTGTAGAACATGTAGTAAGTGAATGCAATTTTATATAATGGAGTTTATATTTTTATGTTACCTTTTTAGAAGAACCGGAAGTGTTCTATATACAGACCCTGGAAATACATTTCTCATCGTGGAAGTTAAGCTTGTCTTCATTTGACAAGCTTTATATTTATTTCTTTATAACCATTATAGTACTTTTTCTCAGTGTAAACAGAGACTTCTTGTACACCTGGTAAGCATGAAATTAGTTACATACTTTTATCTCCTTTCTACCATAAATAATACAATTACACATATTAAGTAATCCCATGTCAAATATACAAAATAACAAAATTAAAATAAATATTTAAAATTAAGAAATAGCAGTTGTGAATTTCTCTCTTACCAGGTAGAAGGAAACCTGCCATACGATCTGTAATGACTGCTGACATCATTTCTTCCAGTTTATCAGCCACGCCAGTCTGCATCAAAAACAACAAACCATGTTCAAATAGGGCCAATGTCTGCAATATAGATAAATATGCAAGTATACTTTAGATGAACATCAGATTTGTATCACAAAGATATCCAAACTGGTGAATAAAAACAGAGTTTACAAAGTGTCATGCTGCTCGCACTGTTTAACCAAAGGTAGAACTAGTCCACTAAATAACAATAATTATAAATTAATATATATTTATAAAACACAACAAACTAGCAAGCTATTGTGCTATTATATCTAAATAACTATGGTCAAGAAAAAATGTTTCCGTTAAACTAAATAATAGTCATTACTGGAGTCGCTACATTTCTTATCTTTTGAAATTCTGACACAATTTCATTGTTGCATCTTTGTAATAGGGCAGGTTATGTAATTTACTTTCAAGCAAAATTTAGAAAGCTTGTTTAATAGGTCAAATATTGCAGAGAATATGTTCACATCTTACTTTGATTAACTCTATTGCATTCAGCTGGACTAGTAAATCATCTTTGTAAAGTTCATTAACCAGCTGCTGAAGGAGTCCAGTATTCACAATAATTTCCATAGCTTCTGGAGACCACTTGGAAATCTCAATTGCAAGCTGAAATGCAGTCATAACAACTGGCTGAGTTAGGATGTGTGGTTACAATAAACTTTTGATTCTAGTAACAGAAATGGACAAGAAGAAGCATAAAGTTCGAGCACAAAATAAAATGATTATTCTGAGAAAATTTACAAGAATTAAGTCATTAAGTTGGAACTAGGCCAAGAATAAAGCACAGAAAAAGACAAGTGATGTTGTACTGTGTAAGTCGTATGGTCTGCATAGAGCGGAAAACACTTTGTAAACAATGAAAATTCAGTTTTAAAAACCCGGAGATCCTCAAAAATCCTTGCAGTATAGCTGATTAAACAGAATTCGGACAACTGATCCTGCCTAATTATTCAATGTGGACACTTGACTGCTGACTATAATTTTGCCTCATTTTATTAATAAGTATTTGTGCACTAGACAAAAGGTGGTCTATTAGTGTATAGACTGAAACTTGAAAGGAGTTAAATTTTAAGAATTTCATTCATTTCAAAAGATATAATTATTATGTGTAGACTAACAGAAGTAGACCATCATCTGTTTTTTTTTAATAGTTTTATACCATGTACAATGGAAACTTACCTCATACACTCTGTACCTAATTGTATCTGATTTGCTTGTTACCATTTTCAATTCGTCGTAAAGATTGCCACTGAAGAGTGTATCTAAGCTGTCTTGTGATTGGCCTGTAAAATAATATTCCATTGACAGATATACATAGCTGTCTTACTTTTGGGCTATTATGCATACAGGGGCTCAAATCTAATTAACAGTACTGCTTTTTATATAAGAACCTGTCAGCATCTAAGAAGAGATTCGACCATTTATGAGCAGAATAAAAGATCATGGAGACTTTTCAAGATACACTGATATGAATACAGCATACATGAATATCACCAAGCCTCTGCCACATTAAATTAATATGTGCATTATGTTACATAACAAACAATTGTATAGTACCTAAATGTACCAATATTTTTGTAGCTTCTTTTGTGAGTTCCATGTTCTCAACTTCAATTATGTGAATCACATTTCTTAGTAGATCTTTGTAACACATCAATTCTTCAGGTATATCTTTTGCCATTCGAACAATCTACAACAAAATCATAATATTTTATTTTCTATAAGTGCTTATTATGCAACTTAATTCAATATACAGATAAGTGAAATAACAGCCTTATTAGCCCGGGGGGGGGTACTCAAGGTATTTTTTGGTGGGGATGTGCAATCCAGTTGAAAATTTTGGATTTGGATTGTATACTTCTTACGGTATTTTTTTGGATTGCTACCGTAAAGAAATTCAAAA
>JAOXYB010025558.1:0-15959 GCA_028565635.1 Phoronis ovalis | reverse complement strand
GGTGAAATCAATCAGATTCAGTGGTCCTCCACACAACCTGACTGGATATCTATATGTTATAACTCTTGTATGGAAATCTTGAGAGTCTAAACTAGTGAACATAGAGAAATAAAACCAAAGAATCGAATACCGTCATTACACAGCTATAGCATAGAAGCAATAATCTGAATTTATACATTTTGCAAGACAATATTATAATTAGACCCAGGGAAAAAATATGTATGGTTCCATTAACCCGACGGACCCTAATTTTAACCCCTTACCATAAGGTAAACACATTTTGTTTTGCACATTTCCAGCAATACCTGTGTTGTTATTCTTTCATGTTCGGGGAAAAAAATAAAAAATTTAATGAAAACCAATTTCATACCTACCTATCTTATTTTTTGTTAGCCATGTAATAGGAACCTTACATATTTTTTTTAGGGGCTTAATACACACAATGTGGGATAGAATTCCTAGATAATTCGGGAAACTATTGCTTTGTAAATGTATAGAAACAGTATGGGTAAAAAATTTATATGTTCAGTGAAGGTTGTTTAATATAACCACAAAGGACTTAATGAAAAAGAAGACAAGAATCTGGCTTTAGGTGACATAAGATATATGAAGTTAAGGGAGTTTTAAGAGGAAAAAACATTTCACTCGCATCAAATATTATGACTTGAAAGTATTAGAAGTGAAAACAAAGTGAAACACATTTTTAACTTATTTTTTATAAAGTTAATTTTATTAGTATGAAGAAAACGTTTTTCCAGTATTACAAAAATATGTAAAGTGAGACAAGAACTAGTTTTGAATTAGAGAAGCTACTTGACAACTTTATTAGCGAAACTTTAGAGACTTCTAGATTGCACAAGAATAATTTCTGTGAAATTGAATGTTTTGTTTTATAACGTAATAAAAACAGTCAGTCAGTTTATTTACTATAATTATATTCACTGGAATTCTAGCTAGTGTTGTATTTTGTTTTAGCAGTGTTTAGTTTGAGGTAGTGATTTATATAGTACTATGTGTTGGTGTTTTCTGATAACTCTTTTTAATAGTTGAACAACTCAAAATGATGGTAGTATCATATCCTTCTGTATTGTATCCTACACAGTATTACTATCTAGTCCATTATAGGGGAATCAATTTTTGTGTGTACCCTAGTATAGATATATCCCAAGGCATGTGGTTTTTGTAAAGAAAATATCTCATGTAGCTACCTTGTTTTCTGAAACTGGAAAACAGACCTTGTATGAGCCTACTGTGTTTTCAGCATTTTGTTCAGTATAGTTACTGAGCTATTTCACTATAATACATTTATAGTAGACCTGGTTACCATATAAGCATAGTTGTACTAAAAACCAAAAGCTTATGGTAATGAAACTTGTGGGCTTTGATAGCAAGTTGTACATGTATGTAGCATGGCATATATTCCAATTCAAATCCGAAGTTAGTTTTCAGTCTAATTATTTATCTGCTTTTTTTTCTCGTTTCTGTGGAAGCGAAAAAGAGTAAATGTAAGCAAAAACAAAATTCGGATTTTAATCAGAATGGCATATATGAACTACTTAGTAAACGTATTTATATTTCCTTCATCATACAAATATAAGTGTTTATATAAAAAATACCAGTATTTTGTTTATTCGTTAAATCCAAAGTGTTCTTTTTACCAATGTATTTATTTATTTTGCAGGCGTTTCCCAACATCATGTGATTGGAATACATTGTATTACTATCTTACTAGATTATTTGCGGAGTAAATTAGGCAAATATTGATATTTTAGCTTTCAATAGTTTAAGAATCCCATGTTACATAACAAAGATGACAAAGCATCATCGACACAACCAGTGTGAGCCCCTGTGAAGCGTACTTTTGCACAACAACTGCTTGCTGGCTTGATGTGCCGCTTTTTTCCAAATCTTTCACAAGCTTGATTTCTTCCTGCAAAAGAACAGTGAATTTAGTAATATAACAGTAAGCATTTGCACAAATTGGAAATCAACGATTTATGATAAGCCAAAAATCAGTAGAATATGATTGTCATACTATTTTGCAAACTGACAACCAATTGCAAATTAAGTTGCATATTTTAATTTAACACACACAATCCTTTTAATAAAACATATTTTTGAAATAAAACTTCTCAATTCTACAAAAAGAACTCGTTTTTAAACAAATTTACTATCAAAATAATTAAAATTTTTCATTAATTAAAAAAAAACTATCAAATTTCCTTTTAACAAATAGCTTTTCACTAATAAAAAATAATATGTCAATTTCAAGCACAAGAGAATATATAAAGACAGGTTTTTGCAATCAAGAATACTTTTCACCAATTTTATAATTCACTGTGTGTTTTACATCTCATAAAACTTTACCTCTTTCTGGATCAAAGGAATCTAACATTGATACAGCTGAGCTAAACTTCCTTTGTAGTCTAGGAGAGGTTGGTACATTCAAGAAGTCAGAAGTTTTAAAATTTGGCTCCAATATCTGTGGCAGTATTGGCACTGTGTCCTTTAGATGCAAGTCATGTGTAAAATCTAAACATAATTAGTGAGAATATTAACTATAGGCTTCTTCAAAATTGTTATAAACTGAGTTTTGACTTCTAAAACCATCTTACAAATTAAATCTGAAAAGTTAAAACTGTATATAGATGTATTTGAAAATGAGCTTATTTGAATTTTATAGATTTTATACAGTACAATTAGAATAAAAGTTGAAGAAAATGTGTTTTCTGTTAGAATGAAAAAGTAAGAAAAAATCAAATTGCTACCTGAAGCTTTATGGTTCACTGGGTCAGTCACAGCATACGGATTCTGATACCATTTCTCAAACACGGCAGGGAAGCTTGCTGCCCAGCGTCCCAAACTTGGTATATAGTCACCGCTGGGAAAGTAAAGTAATCCAGATTCACTATCGTACAGTCCACCACTAAACCCGAATGGTAAATATAAACCTGGGTTAGAGTCCTTCAAGACTTCACCGAATATGTCATAATGAACCTGTAAAAAAATATTTTGTTAAAAATAAGACAATTATAAAGATTTTTATTGTAAAAATCAATTCAACTGTTGTGCACCACTTGTTAAAAGCCTACTGCTATTGATACATTTTACACATTCTGCAGTTAATAATAACCAGAATTCAAATTTCTTTATCCCTCATTTTAATACATGCCTAATCCAGTGTTGGATATATTACATTGAACATATTGTACATTGTTTCTTGTGCCTTGTCTTTTGTTTTGTGATGACATGTTAAAAAAATACAAGAATAAGCAGCTATAGATTATAAGATACATATTGGTTACAGTAACTTTGGATGTGGTAACAGAACTGCTTCACTAGGTGATGCCAGTTATGTTGCAGCTGTTTCACTGTCACCTAATAAATGCGATGTGACATCTTAATCAGAAGACAATTTAAAATGCCTATAAAGAAACACGGTAATAAAATCGAATCAATAATAACAAAAAGCAAACTGTAAAAAGTATACAAATGAAGACGTTTCAATTCCTTACCTTTTTTAGTAATTGTCCTTTGGAATCAAACACAGCCAAAGGAGTACACATCTGATCCGTCATAACATACATCACTTCACCATTCATCTCCATCACCAGTAAACAACCATTGTGGTCATAACTCAGTACACAGATTTGGTCACTGTGTACAATATGGCTAACTTTCCAAGGATGGTTTGGATCAGTGTAATAATATTTAGTTATTTCGTTATTCTGCATTCTTTGAACTCTTCTGCTAAATCCATCGTAACGATATTCAATGCGGCCATTACCATCATCAGAATATTCCAGCTCCCCATGTGTATTATATGATATATTGAGCCCTTGACAATTATTTTCATGAAATCCATCCCCATTTACAATACAAGCTTCTGAATTCAAAACAGTTATTTTGTTCATGTCATCATAACCTGCCGTGTTCACTATTTCTGTTCCATGTTGCCAAGAAACTCTGTTATCACTATCATCATATGAATAACTTTCAATTATTTGTCCGTTTTCATCCTGTACTGCAACAACCCGATAATCTTCATCATACAAAATTTTCCTTAAAATTTCAGGTTGGTTGTCAATCGTAAAAAAAGTAGTGTCGATGTTAGTTGCATTATATGTTAAAACATACCCAAAAACAGTATTACCATCAATGGCACAGGTTGTCGAACGGTGTAAACCAGTAGGAAAAGTTGCATATGAGCAAGATAACACGGTATCTGTTACTTGAATTTGAAGAGCTTGAGGGCGGCTATAACTAAATCTGCCACTGGCATGAATCTCTCCAATATCATTGTAAGTGGTGGTTGTTACATAAGTAGTGTCTTCAATTACAACAATTATTTCTGCCAGTCTCCAAATATTATCATATTCGTAGTGAAAAACACTGTCTTCTTCTAACTCTGTACTATTTGGAATAGATACAAAATTTGTTATTGATCTCAACAGCGAGCCATCATATACCATTTTGCTTTGAATTTCCAGCATAAATCCATAATATCGAAGAATCTCACTTGGTGTCTCTGCTCCAGAGTTGTAATTTAATTGAATCCTTATGTTTCCATATGTGACTTGCCACAGTCTCCAAGCATCATCATAGAAATATCTTGTACACAACCCAGACGGAAACCTGCAACAGTGTGTGCATTTATGAGCACAATTCTTGGGGATTTCAAAACAGAAACAAAATATAAAGAGGTCAATGATAAGACGGAACATCAAGACTGATGACAAAGGACATCAAGGTAGATGTCTCAAGATTGAAAGGCCAAGATCAGAAGGTCAAGAGTGCACAAGTTAGAGGTGTCAAGACAAGGTGGTCAGTATGAACAGATTGTGATGGAGAGATCATATTGAGAGGTCATTGACTTCAGAGGTCAAAATGCAAGCATCAGCAGTCATAATAGAAAGGTAGCAAGAAACAGATCTGTGGAATTCCATAGTGAAAAATTCTGCAGCAAAAATAGCAAATTCTGTGAAGTTCTTCCCAAATAATATAAGGGCCGGTTTATTTTAGTGATTTTTTGAAGTTATACAGACAAAAAGTTGTTTTTTTGATGAAAAAATTCATTTGATAACAGATCTAACTCACGGCAGCACCACAGCTATTTACTGAAACAACTCCAAGATGGTGCTACGAGCATTTCCGGAACCTTCAGACATGTTCGGGTGTTTTCGTAATGTAATTATTAGTTGTGTCTGAAAATGCTTGTATCGTCATCTTATCATATCCCGTAAACAGTGGCAATGCTGTGGTGAGTTTGATCTTGATTAGATTATTTATTTTCCATAAAAACAAGCAATTCCGCTGTATTCCATGGCAATATAATAAAGTATATTTTCTGCGATGATACGGAATTCCACAGGATATGAATAAAGACACCTCTGGAGCTCTCTAGATGGAAATAAGCTGAATACACACACCTGTCTTTTATTGGAAATCCATCCACATCTATAGTTCTTGTAAACACCTTTTCTGGTGCAATCACAGTTTTGACATCTGTTTCTCCATGATAATACATCTTTTCATGTGATATAGATTTACCAGAGGCTGTAGTAAAAGTTGTACTATTGGCACCTATCACAAATCCATATGTTCTCCCACTTGGTAATGTTATATTGTATCCATCCTAAAAATAATATTTTTTGATTATTTTTAAACTAGAATAATTATCATAATGTCAATGTGACAGCAATCAGCATCTGCTGGACATCGGAAGTATTTAATATTTATATATCTTTTCAGTAAACAATTTAAAACAGTTTATCTTCTAGCTTTGTAGACACCAATCTTGTGCATTGCTCTTACTGATCTAATGAAACTAATCTTTAATCTACTTGCCAGATTCCTGCATATTGCAAAGTATGTTTTTCAAAAACTAATTCAGTTCACTTTTTAATCAACTCCGGAGGAATTATAATGGAATACTAGATACTTCTTGGAAAATAAGGAAAATACAACAAAAATGATACTGTGGCATCGAATGTAGATATCATTTAATTTATCACTTGAAAAAATAGATACCTGATGTAATATTGATGTTATAAGCAAGCTATACCCAGAAGAAAAGGACTGCTTACTCAGCTTTCCATCCAAATCCTTAAGGCTGGTTCAAGAAATTAACAAGGAACAAAATCATGATTTTTTATTATAACTAAAGTTGTAGTGTACAGTACTTAAGAGGCTGGTTACATGGTTACCTGTCAAATGGAAACCATTATTATTATTAAAGTTTATAATTATTGAGCTACTTATATTTTACATATTAATTACTGTTATATATGTCCTTGCAAAAATCAGCTGTCAAAATTCTAATACATTTTATGAACCTATTGCCATTAACCTATTAATATCTGACAAGTGTTTAGAGATGAGACACAATCTGTGTTTAAATAAAAAGGATACATAATTATAAATAACGCCATTTCCATCTTGCATAACTGACAGTATTTGACCATTCTCTGTATATGATATGGAAACATCACCATATCCTCCATGTAGCGATATGAGTTGAACGGGTCGACCAAACCTGTCCAGTTTGATTTCTCGAATTCTGTAGATATAAAACATACATGTACAAGAAAAACATTATTATTGAATCTTTGTTGTTATTTTCACTTCCCACATTGTGATTTTCTGATCCAAATATCCAAATGGCCTCTCTTAGATGTACAATTAAATTTTCATGGGGTTACATATGGCAGGGTGCATCTCTTCTATTCTGAATGTTGCAGTAGAAAACCAAGACTCACTGTAAACAATGTGATGCAAGCTATTACTGCAGTCTATCTACTGTTGCAGTGCATTTTAATGTTAATTCTTAGTTTTAATGTATATTTGTGTACTCATATTATAAAGTGCTAAATCTTTGAAAAGATTGAAAACTTTCTAATGTCAACCAAAGTTGAAAATAGAGACACATGTTAGTTTGTTACTACACTAAGGACTATTAAAATAATGACCAGCAGGGGGCGATGCCTTTTTGTAGCTCTTTGTAAATTTAAACTATTTTTATTCTATTATGAAATCTTTACTAGTAATTAAGTATATCAAATTTTTTCTAACTCTCTCCTCTTCTGAATTGAATTTCATACACCCCAACTCATCTTAGTACAACTATAACTCCCCCACTGGTAATTTCAATGGAGCAATCATCAGATAGATAACTTGAACCTGAGTTTCCTGATGCAATTCACTGAAACTACAAGCAAATATTTACTTTACAGCATTAGGTCCATGGAAGATGCTCCTAGTTCTTGAATTCTTATCGTACTCCACCTTATACTGCTGTTCACCATTCACACTGACTGATTTTGTCAGTAAAGTGTATGATAATGGGTCATTAGGGTTTTCTAAATTTGCAGAAAAATCAAACTGATACAGTAACTTTCCACCAGATGGCAGTACATATTTTACTTGATCCAGATTTGTTGAACGATCAGCATACAAATGATGAGGCTTGAATGACAGGAAAACCTGAAACAATAGCAACTATATTAAACAAAAACACAACCATTTTAACAATTTTAATTGTTAAAAGTTCCAAGCAATAATTAATTAAAATTTCCAATTTTTTCCAGCATAGCAAAACAGACATCTGGAATTTAGAAAAAACACCAAAAATAGAGAAACAGAGATAGTTAGTACCTATATGTGCTACAATTTCTATAGTGTCACAAATCATAACTAGACAGTAGCAGAAGTGAATCAACTTTCACTTACCTTTGATCCATCTGAAAATGTATGGATATCATCATATTGTCCAATTGCATTAGTTGTACAATATAAGTCTCCTTTAGTAATAGTAGTTCGTGTTGTGGTACCAATCTTTTTAATATTCGTTGTAACCTGTCTTCCTAATGGTGTTGATTGAATCAGGGTATTCTGGTCAATGTCTTGAATTTTTAAATAAATTTCAGTATCTCCTTCAATGGACTTACTCTTCAATCTGCCATAAGAACCATACCTGGAATACAGAAAGGTCAAGTCATAGACCCTATTTTTAATTTTGAAACTTTATGGCACTTGTATGATAAAAGCTTTCTTTTTTTCTGTAGTGAGTACAATGTTTATTCCAGCTATAGAAATGACTGCATTTTAAATCAGGGTAAAGTACTTCTTTTTCACATCATGCTAGCTGTAAATATATGATAAGTTGAGCTAAACCAGTTTGATGCCACATTCATATAATTGTTAGATAATAGATCAGTTATTTCTTCAAGAAAAACTATAATTATAACAGAGCAAATGATTTTAGGTTATAAATTGTGTTCCTAGGAAAAGCTTAAAGTATTCAATCAAAACATATAGACATGATAAAAACACTATTTACAAGAATTCTACTTGTAAACAAATGTTAAACAAGACTTTTTCCAAATGAATTTACTCACATAAATTGTTTTTGACAAGAGTTACCACATGAAGACTTCCTGCTGAGCAAGCCACCATCTCTATATTCCATCAGTACCTCTTTACCAGAACTCCTATCAGCAACCTTCTCAATCATCCCATCAGCTGTTAAAGTGACATCTACAGACCCCTTTGTTGATAAAATTGATTTTAATTTACCGTCATTTTCCCGCTCAATAGTAAAAGTTTGATTGTTTTTGCACACATCTACTATGTTTGCCAGTTTTCCCTGGTTGTTGTAAAAGAATTCATAGAGAGGTTCATTTGTGGCCGTAACTAGAGTGTATAGGTGTTTGCCATTTCGATCAAACACGTATGTTTCATCCTCGGTTGTTGATGGTACCGTATATGTACCCTGTAGTTTGTCAACCACTTTAGATGCAGTCTTTATTTGTGCATATCGGATTCTTCTGTTGCCTAAAATAAAAGAAAATATTAACAACAATACAACAAAATATTAAATATCTTAAGTTTGTTTAAAGATATGTTACCCAGTTTTTCTTATATAATGTTATTTGTTTTTGTCAAGTTACATGACTTGTATGTTATATGTTGTTAATTGATTTAACAGCCAGTTAAAAGTGGCCACATAGTCATATAAATTACCTTGATCAGCAATGTACAGTTTACCCCCAGCAGTAATGGCTACAGCAGTTGGAACATAAAGATGTGCTTTTGGTGCAGCAACATTATCCTTTACAAAACAATCACAGGATCTTGATGCACAGTCACATTCAGAGTCTATCCCAATGATTGTGGAGACTGTGCCTGCTGGGTCTACTCTTCTTATTCTATTGATCATGTGATAGTCTGTTTCTGTCAAGTACAACACTCCAGTTTTAGAAATGGCAATACCCTAAAATATAAGATTCAACAATTGTTTATTTTATATTCACTACATCTTGTTTTATTATTCACAGATTCAAGAATAAGATTCTCAGTTGGGTTAAAAGCTGGTAGTGCAAATCTGTCCGGATTGACCAGTTGAACTGTGATGTATATATCACTTATAATAACAGTAACACCAAATATGAAAGAGACATACAGTTCAATGTGTGAGCTTGTGAAAATGAAATGATACATCAAGATGATTTGAATGTATGCTAATTACCAGATTTGAAATGTGATTAGCAATGCAAATGTACAACAAATTTATAGCATATTCCATATAAAATACAGATTGAACTGTCAACTATAATGAATAATTTACGCATTTTATTTCTACATTTTTGAACTGGAATAAATTAAAACTGTAATATTACTGTAACAGTAATTAAATCTTTTGATAGTATCAATCCCAGAGACTTATTTATTACCAGTTTAGTTTTTGAGATGGATCACGCACACATATACCTGTATGGTTTTCAGCTCCACATCTGTTGGTTTTTGCATAGTTTGATCGACTTCTAACCTATCTGATGCTGGTTTGAATGGATTTTTACCCGCTGCAACTTTCAACTGTCCTGTCCTGGACACTGTTAAAACCAGATTTCCGTCAACTATATACAGAGACTCGTCTAAGGGATGAACGGCTAAATGAGTTGGCCAGTGAAGAACAGCATCCTGTAGCCTGGCTGTATATCTATCACTACCTGAAAATGATGACAAAATTGGTAAACATGTAAAAAAGTATTTCTTTGTACAAACTATGACAAATGAATATACAGTTTATACTGAATTCCACAATAATATCATGATGGTAGTTACAGTTACCTATCATAATAATAATATTAAAATGAATATAATTATTTGTCTACTGATATATCTAGACAATCATGTCTCTGTTACAAATCTAATTTCATGAGGTTTTGACCTTCATGTTATTTTAGTTGCTTTTTCAATACAGATGACATATAGCATTGCATTATAAAATATATCCAATTGAAAAAAAGAATTCATGATCACTTATCCATCCGCTGCCATCTAGTGGTTTAGATACTTAGAGTATCTCACTGAATTTTGTATTGAAACAGTAACAAAGACTTTCAATTCATTTTACCTTTTTGAAAAGACTGCTGCTTGTAAACAGTGTTTGAGCCCAGGTATTTATCTATGAGTCCATCTCTTCCTATGACTCTAATACGGCGATTATCAGCAACATAAATATTACCATTGTCACCAATGGCAATACCTGCAAAGAAATAAATCATTCGAGTATATTCTATGGCAAGTATACTGGCTTTTAATGCTGTAACTAAAAAAGAAATATGATGTTTGATTGCATTTTTCATTTCTTTTATATTTGAGGAAGGCTGAAAGGCCGAAATGTTGTAAATATATCTATTTTTTTTAAATATCCAATTTTTTTGTGATTTTTATGTTTGAAAAAGAAAAATAAATTGCTGAGCTTGCTGGATAATAAATATAATATTAATAATAATTATACTAAATATTTATTTATCATGTTTCCAACTCATATTACCAGGTATATTTCAAAATTTTTTTTTTGTTAATTAGTACAACTTCATACCTTTTAACGAACTAAACATGGACTCTGTTGCCCTTCCACCATCACCACAGCTATCCTCCCATTTAGGACATTCTCCTCCAGTACCAGCAATGACTTCAACAGAAGCAGGAATGACAGATGGGTTAAGCTAAAACACAGAGTACTAGGTTTTTGAGTTCTATATTAATTAACTTGGTTTGTAAATGCCTGGGATTATGTTTAATCATTTTTAAATAACTTACTATTTTTGAACACGGTAATAATTGTTCTTGAACAACAATTAAAAAATAATGTAGTTACAAACCACATAAAATTAGGCCTAATACCAGTGCTCAATTATATTAAAACACATACTAAGGTTATAATAAAAACAACCAGGATAAGATAAAACATTTACCTTTAATACTTGTCTCATGTGAGGATCTGACAGATACATCATGCCATCCTTAGGTCCCAGAGCAAGGTAATAGTTGAATTTAGGTCGGTTGGTACTAAAAAAAAAATTATCGTCCTACATATCAATCAACAAGTAATGACTACTTTTGTACACTATTAAGGGATCATCTCAAAAGTCATCGCAATGACCGCAAACGTATAGTGTTTTGTATAGGGGGCAGGGGGGTTAAAATCCACCTATGTTTATGGTTTAGTGCGAAAAGAAAAAATCATGCCTAGTATATATACGACACGACACACACACCCCCTTTGGAACAGAAACAGAAACAATTTTTCTTTTGTTTATGGCATTTATTCTGGGCGTATTGTTACAATAGGAGTGGAAATGAACTTCTTTTTTTTTGCTTGTAAATTTTTTTCTGGCAGCACGTACAGAGACATTTGATATTTTTCTCTCGCACCCACCTTTTGAAAAAGTGTCTGACGGCCTTGATTTCGCTCTTGAAATTGGTTGTCAGTTTTTACACCTGCGTGACGTCCAAGTCTCACTAACACCCCTACGTTTGACCAAGGGAGGGGGTGGGGGTAATTCCTATACGAAACACTATACGTTTTACAGTCATTGCGATAACTTTTGAGATGATCCCTAAGACATATAAACGATCACAGAGAAATGAATGCCAAATAAATTCTGTCAGTATAATAACTGTTTAAGAAATCTAACTGAACCTACCCTAACTGATACACTGTAGAGACATGTCCATCAGGCCAGAGTCGTCTGATAAACTGATAGTCTCCAAAAAATACAGATCCATCTGAGCCTGCTGCAAGAGCAACTGGTGCACTTAAACTGATAGTTTTGCCATCAGCACCTTCGCCACATGACTGTAATAAGCAAATAGATAGAAATGTGAATACAAATGAGTTTTATGGTGATGTAAAGAAAACACAAGCCCGGCAGAGAGAGGGAGAGGAAAGAGAAAGATATAATTTGTACAACGTACATTTTGTCAGTAAAATAGTATTGTTTTCATTCAATGCACAAAATTAGTGGAGCACAACTTGACCAATACAGAAACAGTGTGATGTAGGTGACATGTAGTAATTTATTAATTATGACTGGATTCAAAGTGTATTACATAGTTTACAAAGATGGTGGATACTACTACTACTACAATCACTAGGTGGTAGCACCTGTCACTCTAAATTAGCATTCAAAAACCCTGTTTCTATTTTTACTAGTTCCTTATAACATGTGGTTTACAAATTAAAGTCTTTTTCTTTTTAAAGAATAACAAACCTGGCAACTAGGGTCAGATGCTTGTAGACCATTTCCAACAGCTGTTCGAATAACATTAGATGACAAAAATTTTACCTTTTCACCCGTCCCCATAAACAGTATACCTGCAAGAAAAATGAAAGATTCAATACCATGCTTTGCAGATCTGCACTGATAACATGACAAAAAAAAAATATTTCACATTATTTTAGTAGTCATATCAACTGTATTTAGTTTTTTTCCCTTTTTAAGCATAGGCTGACTACCATTATCCAACCAGAAATATGAGAGGAGTTCCTATAATTATTATTTTATGCAGATTTTTTAATTTGGCCACTGAATTGCCAATATTCTAACAAGTTTATAGTTCAGGGATTCTTAAACTACAAATTCCTTTGCCAAAGCAACTATTTTTATTTTGTTACACGAATCAATCCCAGGGGGGCACATGGGTCAAATGCTGGGTTCACATGCGCAAACAAAAAATCTATTGAAAAGTATATTATATATTAAGGGTATATATTTAGCTGAATATTGGCAAATACGGTATTGTTTTTAGCACAAGTTACAGACACGTAAAAAGGGTATGGTTTTCACCATCAGATGCATAAAATAGGTATATTTTTCAGCCATGAGATGAAAATCAGCCCGGCATAATACTTAGGGACTGGTCAGAAATTACCACAGGGTGGTGCAAAGGAAAGCCAAAAATTGCCCCACATATTAACATCATTTACCCTTCAGCTTCTGGGGTCCTCGTCGGGCCAGGCTTAAGAAAAATTGATAGCCATACTTAAGCTATTATATCATATATAATCAACTTCATAGCACATCTGTGCAGGATATGCTAGCTTCATACATTCTACATAATGTTACTTATAATAAAGGACAGGCCCGAATTTATTTTTGGGCAGTTAGCGCCGGGTAATAATGAGATGTAACATTTTTTAGGAGTATACATGGGTCCCCAAAATTATGACAGTGTCGCCTTGTTAACCTGTAACTAAAATTAATGTACGTCTTGTGTCAGTTTTTTAAAACATTTGATTATGTCCCGTGTCACTTATTGCCATATCAATGCATGTTGCGTGTAACAGTGGCTTCATCAGGTCAAATAAGTCTCAGTTTTTGGCTAGTTTGGAAGCGATTTTCAAGCAGTCTCTAAAATCCCAGATAAGAGGGATGTAGGGGGTCACCTCAGGGTGCAATGTTCGCACTTAAAAATAGGCAATGCTCGCCCTTAATAAGAAAAAAAACAGTCACCAAAAAAAAATCAGAAAGCAAAAAAAAAATTATCGCCAAAAGAAAATGCTCGCTGCTCAGACTTAACAGACCCTAATGCTCGCTGCTTGCGAAAACCCCCTATAGCCCTCAAATAAGTAATCATAAAAGTACAGTGAAATTTGATTTTTTGATTGATTTATTCCAAAAAGTTGCAATCTGTATATAAAACAAAAATGGCAAAAACGGGTTCAAGAATGCACCAGATTGCAGGAAATCACAATGTTCAAATTTCCCAGGGGGGGGCATGCCCCCAGATCCCCCCCAACTGCGATTCGCACCATGCAGGCGCTCGCATGAATGCCCCCTTACTCAAATTTCTGGAAGAGGGGTCATAATTTTTGTGCATTATCTAAGGGGAGGGGTTACACTTTTGCGCAAGTCCTGGAGGGGGGTTGAATTTTTTTATGAACAATGCTTTAATTTTAATTTCTGACCAGTCCCTAATACAGGTTTTTCATTGCATTCAAAATTGTATGACGTTGTTTTTTTTTTGCAATTTAATATTTAAACTGCTCTACTTTAAATAATGTATTCGTTTAACTTTATGGAGGACATTATGTTCTCTGGAAACTCTTAAGTTTTTACTCCCAGTCTGTGAAAGGCATGATTTTAGTTCAGGTCTGCCAAAGGATATGATTTTTACTAACTGTGAGGTCTGCCAAAGAGTCACTTTTTAAACCTAGCTATAAGTCTTTCGAAGGGGTGTTTTTTTAGCAGCCTATATATGCGTTGTGTTCGCGCATGTGGACCCACCCTTTACATAAGTAACCCCCTGGGGAATCGATGCCTTAGTATTACAATTCTATCAACTAGTGGACTATCGAAAAAAATCATTTTATCAAATATCATACTTCATATTTGTACTGAAAAATTAACTTGTTTATAAAATATCTCGATTTAAAAAATTTTTTTGCAAAAGCAATAAGCATTTGTTAATCTCTAAACTGATAAAGTTTTATAATAATAATAATAATGATACAAAAAAATAAAACCTAGTAATCTAACAAAATTGTGCATATTATAATTAGGAGCTACTAGTCCCAAATCTCTAGTTTTCCAGTTTTGGTAATCCTTTTAATGAAGTACAAGATCTAGTTATTCATTGACCATAATACAAAAGTTATTAACCACTTATATTGTATTTGTTAAAAAACAAATTTGTTCTGTGCTAGTTTCCTAGCTAGCTCTATGAGGTGAATCACTAATATTTGTAAATATAATGCATGCTAGTTATAATTAGGTGATATCTGTGACCCAAATATTATCCAGATTACACTAATTAGCGTGGAAGTAATAGCAAATATTAGAAATTATCAGACGACGTTTTGTGCTTATGTGCCAATAGTTGTACAATATGAAACGCTAGTGGTCACTGGCCTAATGGATAAGAGTTCTGGCCTGTTTTTTTGATGATCATGCATGCACAATGGTGTGAGTTTAAATCAAGCCATACTTACATTGTAATTTTTTGCTTAAATGACAAAATTATTTGTTTAAATGTCTAGTTTTTTAAACTTAGGTATTCTTTATCAACACCAAACATTTTTGCTATCACTGACTACACACCACCTTTTGGAGATTGCTCATCACAAACATGCTAACTATAAGCCTCTCCTCTGCAAAATAATGCTCATCAAATTTCCATAAAAATGATGACACTCCCATCTAATTGCGGTTTCCTTCATTTTGTGCAGAATTAAGCTCACAGTTTCAAATAAAACAATGACCATCGCACAAAAAAATGGGATACAAAAATATTTCATTTATACATTCCATGGACTACTTGTACTCCTCAAGGCGATGGCTGTTCCTATGATCATATGATGACTACCCAAGAACCTTTACACAGCAGATAACACTATCTTGTGCAGGCCCGTGTAATGGTAGTCTGGAATTGTGTACTGCCATACTGACTACTAGTCAAGTGATGTGGTGAAAAATCGTACACTGATACAAGCACTGAATTTTGCAAAAATGTAGACTCCGACATTGCAAAAAAATCTGGATAGAGACCCCACCCAAAATTTTCCAAGATGGCCACCAAAATTGAGAGTTTGGTGTTTAAGTGGGTTTCCGCGAGAAAAGCTGGTAAAAAACGTCCAAATGTTGCATTTTTGCGAATTGCGTTATCTACAT
>JAOXYB010025547.1:0-15960 GCA_028565635.1 Phoronis ovalis | reverse complement strand
TACCCTGTACCAAATACGAAGATGATCTGACGAAAGCTGAAGCCATTATAGCAAGACAAAGAAAAGGTTACATACGCTGCCGCCGCATACAGTACAGCTATATGCCCTTTCACTATTACATAGTGATGGGCATAAAAAACCGCGACAAAACAAAATAGTTAACAATATTAACAGGCCAAGGCTATGCTCGCTGCTCGGACTTAACAGACCCCAATGCTCGCTGCCCACGATACCCCCCCCCCTATACCCCTTATTAATATATAGACATTCCAAGCCCAGACTGAGGAGTTAATGAATTGAAAGTAAAAAAAAATACAAATCAGCTTTAGTTATCATATGAAAAAGCTTTTGCTGGTATAACAGCTATGTTTGCTGCAGGTTAGAAATCTAGATTAAAAATGACAAGAAAACATGTTTCTTTACAAACTACATCTGAAACTCAAAGAATTTTAATACCTTATAGGCATATCTCCTAATGGAAATTCTTTCCTCAGAAATTTAATCTTGTTAACAACAAGAAGCTGCACTCCAAACTTCAGTTTTAGGTGTTGAGGATAAAAAGTGAGAACCATAGCCAATGACAAAGCAGACAATGGTAGCATAGTAACACCTTCAACACGAACTTTTTTTGGATCTTCACAGCCTGAAGTTTTAAAAAAATATATAAATTTATATATAAATTATAATTATGGTTATTAAGGCAACTCTTTCCTAATTTATACATATGGCACATGAAATTCAATAAATTCTGTTATAGCAACAACAGCTGTGTTTTCCTATCGAACGTCAAAAATTGCCTACCAGCATAGCAACATCTAGCCAGGGAAAACAGTATTCTATAGATCCCCTCATTTTTTATATCAATTCATTTAAAAATTAACAGATATTAAATATATGTATCTAGACTAAACTACTGAAGTATTTCTAAAAACTTTCACTGTTAAACATTTTTACACATTGTTTCTCTGATTTACCTTGTACCATAGCTGCCACAGCCAGGTAAGAATTATTAAGTGTGTCACAAACAAAACCAACTGGATTCCGCCACCCATTAACAGTTGCTGTAAAATAAAAGTTGAGCTATCTGCAGTGAATTAACATTAAAAAGTATGTTTTACAGAATTTTCATTAAATAACAAAACCAAATTCAAAATGTTGATTACAGGTATCTCTTCATTCCATCATGATTCATTGTATAATTTCATTCTAACTTTTTTTGTGTTAATAATTATGTATAATTACGCTGTTTGAACATTATTTATTTTATCTTTCCTAAATAACTGTAGGGGCATATCAAACATTTTGATTTAACTTTATTTAGAGCATATTCGCAAGTTACATGCAGATTCGTTTAAATAATCCAAAGTATATTGACTATAGGGACAAGATATCATGATTTGTTGTATAACCATGCGAGTTATCAGGAAAATTGTTTCTTCATTTTGATCATCAAAACCTAGGATGTATAAAACTCAAAACTAACATTTTGTTGATCACAAAACCTCATTAAAGCAACGGTTCAAACAGCGGTGTATAGATTTAAATGAATTGTATAACATGCTGTGTCTCAACCTGATATTGAAGTCCCAAGTATATCAGATTTTTCATGTAGAAATTCCCAATGTAATCTGTAAGGCTGTGTAATTCTTTTAAACATAGCAGGAGGGCCTCTTCTGGCTTGCTGATCGAGACCTGGAACACGTATGTTATCCCGCCCTTCACCATATTGGTTAAACATGTGACCTGCATACGGGATATCATTCACAACATGTCTTTTTTGCTCAGGATTGTCAGCAAACTGAAGATGCAGTCGACCATCAGCTATGTATGATGAATGTACAAAAAAATATATCCATGAAATTATGTTTAATAATTTAGGTACTATATGGTTAGTAACAATTTTAATTACCATGATCAAGTAACTCTCATTGGAGTTTCTTTTGTTCGCAACATCATTGTATGATTACATATACAGACACAATTATTCATACCTAAAATAGCATGCTTTTCAGGAAAGTTTTCGGGAAAAATTAATTTCAATGATTTTTCAAGTTGATTTCCATTGTCTTTCAATATGCTTGGTGTTTCTTGTGATACAATACTGCGAGTTTCATCAAAATTGCTATCATTCAATGCTCTTAAAACTCTGAAAATGTAAATGTGACATTTTCATTACTTACTACACCTGAGTGTCCAACTTAAAAACCACTTTTATTTGACTATAATTATCTTTATTATGTTTCTGAATCAAAATGAAAAGATAGATAATTATATGTAAAATATACATTTTGCAAGAATTATACATTAAGGTTAATGAATCCAAAGGCAAAAGGTTGAAAATAATTCTCATAATCTAACAATTATTAAACATCCATTTTGGGAAAAAATTGTGTTTTCGAATTTTAAATAACAAAAAATTTAGGTCAAATATTCTTGCGCCACAAACCTGAAACTTTTCTTAATACATAGTTCAATAAAGCAATGCCTCAAATTTAAAAAAAAAAGTTACGAATTTTCAAAATTTAAAGGTCAGGATTTTTCTGGTTTTGATCTGATCTTTAAATTTCAAAAATCATAAATTTTGAACAAAGCAAAATATAAGATACAGTTTTGTAGATATATATGTATATATAGCTCATTTATAAAAGTTTGTAGATACAGAAGTTTTTGACAGACTTTATTTTTGAAAATTAAAATTCGAAAAACATATTTTTTCCACAAAAATGGCTTTTATCAGATCATATGACCAAATTAAAAATATTTAACCCCAGGTTTAACTTTTCTAAAGAGTACTGACTTTTATGTCATATTACACATGCACACACGCACGCACACACACACATGATAAAATGCATTGTTTCCTTGAAATAAGATACATGTAAGTTCTACCGTACAGCCTTAGGACATGCACAAGGTAATTAATTATACAGCATTGTCATTGGTACACTTACTTGCCCTGCTTATCAACTAAACCTTTCTTGGTTCTTACAAATCCAGACATTGCAGTTCCAAGAATAAAATGTGGAGAGAATGCAGCGACCATTAAACATTTAAGAAGGTTCATATCTTCTGTAAAGACTTCCATGATATCAGCAGGTTTACTTCCAACTTCTTGGTGTTTAGTATTCCTACCATTATTTTCCCATTTGTAGTGATAATCTTCAGGTGGTTGTACTGTAATTACATATAAGCTTTCTATAGTGAATATCAAATACTATTAGGTTTCACTCTCAATGAATTAAAACGTTTACGTCTAGGTCCAAGGTATATTGTATTTGCACCTTGACAATTTCTCCAGGCATTTTTTCTGTAAAACAACGGTGACGTTAGTGGCAACTGAATACAGTGCTAAAAATGGATAAAAACTGGTTGAATATGAGTATGTATTGGTACCTTTTAGTGCTACAATCAATTGCTTTAGTTTTTCTTGTGCACCCCAATGGTCATTCAGGAAAGGATATAGTCTAGAAGAAATTTCTGCCACAGACTGCTCCATTTCTATCAGTCGCGGTTCACTAAGTGCGTTCTCATGACAAAACTTTTTTCTGGCTTTTTTACACGGCATATCCCTTGGCTTATTTTGCCACTCTGTAAAAAAAGAAGATTTCAAATGTGAAGGACTTTCTAATTATATTTGTTTCTAATGTGAGCTATGACAAAAATATTACTAGATATTAAATGTATTGCAAGTATATACAGATAACAATGAAATTTACATGGTTACTGTTTTAATTTACCAGTATTGTAGAATTGAGTTGTATTCCACAAATAACAAATCAGCCCTTCAATCTATCTGTATTACTAGAGAAATACCATTATAAGAATACATGATTGATAAAGAAAGTATCAAAAACATGACAATGCAAATCATAAATTAATTTACTTCATTATTATTGTTTAGTAACATTGTTGTGGTAGAATATATACTTACTCTTAAGCCAAGCTTTAAACATATTCAGAAACATTATGGGTTCACTGTATTCTCCATCATCGTATTTGAGCCTGGCAGCACTACTACGATGAACAGAAGCTGAAAACTTTGACGGATCTTTCATAATCTGAAGTTTTAATGGATACTTTTCAAGGAAATATCAATAGTTACATTCCATTTTTTAAAAAATGCAGTTCTACACACAAAGAGACATTGCTTGAACATGTATGACAATTTGTTAAGATATCAAAAATTTCATGGAAAGAATAGGCTTTTTCAAAAGGTCATTGTGATTTATTTTGGAATATTTCTTTTCACAATATACATTGATTTTTTTTTTTTCAACATATTAAGGACTCGAGATACAAAAAAACTACTGTTATTTCATTATAACTTTTTTTGTTAATTATGATAACAAAATGAAGAGATAGATATGTAAAAATATACATTTTTCAAAGGTTATACTTTAACGTTGATGAATCCAAAGGAAAAAGTTGAAAATAATTTTCATGATCTGATAAGTATAAATTATCTTTTTTGAATTTTAAGAATCAAAAAATTGTAAATCATGAACCCTTTCACCTACAAAGCTGAAATTTGGCAAAAATTATCTTTGTATATAGATCTACAAAACAATGTCTCAGATTTTAAAAATTTTGCTTTGTTTTTCAATATTTGAAAGTCAGCATATTGCTGATTTTGATCTGACCCTAAAATTAAAAAAAAATATATAACTTTTGAACAATTCAAAAACCAGATATTAAAAATCTGAGGTGCACTTTTGTAGATATATATGTATAGCACATTTATGAAAGGTTTCAAGTTTGTACATGCAGGAGTTTTTGACTCATATTGTTTTTAAATTAAATTTCAAAAAAATCATTTTTTTTCCAAAAAATTACCTTATTAGATCATATGACCGAATTCAAACTAAGAGATCTGTAAAGTTTAGAGTATTAACTTTTTAAAAATGTATACTTTAATATGTCTGTTTCTCCATTTTAATTACTAAAACATAGGTTGAAATGTATATTCATCTCTTTGTATCTAGGCATCTTTTAATCTTGAAAAGTCAGCCACGTGCCCGGGGTCACGTGCAAGGTTAATTTAACATATAATATAACATCTTTTAAATACAGTATTGGTTAATTAGTAATTAAAAATAACACATTTCTGTATTAAACAATTATAATATTTGGTAAATATATCGAGTCCTACCATCAAAGAAGGCAAAGTAAATGGTTCCTGATAAAGACTCATAGCAGCAGCCATAATAACGGCATCACATGTACAGCCCATTATGATGCCATATAACACAAGACGACACATCAGCAAGTCTATAGGCAATTTTATTGCTACTAGGCCAAGTAAGGACATGTCAGCCTGTTGGTCAGGAGCTACAATGAAGGTAAAAATTAATATCTATTTATTCATAAACAAAATTTGTGGCATTCTAAAACATATTTTTAAAATTACATTTAAAACAAAACGAAAAGTATGAAATCTAATTTATTTAATATACTGGTGAATCTTTAGTTAAGATAATCTATCTATCTAGGAGATCTACATACACATGCTATATTGAATGGTGTTGCCCTTCAAAATTTAGCACCAAAAAAACATTCATTCTTTGAAACTGGAAGGTTTTCCCCTATGGTATAAACTATTTATTACTTTTCATTTGGCTTACCAAGAAGAGCTCCAGTGTCTGCTAAAAACTTAATAGTTTCCTGAAATGTTGTAACAGATGGTGGACTAACAGACATTCTTAGAAGTTCATATGGCGATTTGTCTGTGTCAATCTTTCTCCCCAGAAATTTTACCTGTGAATCAAAAGTATATATGTATTATTAAAATCATGGGGACTTGTGTTGTTAAAAGTCCCAAACATATATACATGCTTGATGAGCCATTCAATAGTATTCATGAAATGGCATCAAGCAGACCACATTAAGTAATTACTGTACATTTAATAATTCAGGTGTTATTATGTTCTGTATGATACAATAACATATGACACAATATTTTCCACAAAATGTTGTATCCTATTAGAGCCAATCAGATACCAAAAAACCACAGAGTGACATTTGATGCTTAATTGACATTTGTAGTTAAGTGCTGCATAGAACAGACTGTTCGTAGAAATAGAAAATACCACAAAAATATTTTACAGCATTATTGTGTGTGAGTTGATACATCCTTCAACAATACATACTCTTAACAACAGCATGTCCAGAGGGGCAGTCTCCATCTCTGGAGAGTCAAAGTCTTCTATGCAATGATCAAAGAAATATTTCGTATATAAGCGAATAACACAACCTTTAAATTCACGCCCTGTTCGACCTAAAAAATATTATTCTTTTATGAGTATTCAATATTTCCGAAAATTTCTCCTAATCAGTGGGATGACACAAAACTGTAAAATATGCATTAATTTTTGTTCCTAAAATTTCTGTAAGGAACTTTTATAGCTAGAGGGGTTTGAGTTATATTCCTTTGAATATTAAAATTTGAATATTAAAATTTGAAAAACTCAATTCTTTCCTAGATTGGCTGCTTATCAGATCATGAGTTAGTACTATTTTCAACAATTGTCTTTTGCAGTTTATAAACATTACTTTAAATTGTAAATCTTTTGTGAATATACATCCTAAAACATTTGAAATCACTTAAAATTGGATGAAGAATACAATTATACAAAAAGAAAGAAAGTTATGGAAGGTAAATAACAGTGTTACAATGTATCTCGAGTCTAATAAAGTTTGTTTAAAAAAACATTGAAATATATTTAATAAATATTATTTCCAAAGTTTCAGCCTTCCTTAGGCATCATAGTAAATTTATGAAACCTGATGACTAATTTTTCTACGATATATTTCAGGTGTTTAACGAAATGCTTTCAAAATTTATGCAGTGACGACTTGAATGACTTTTTTACCTTTTCTTTGATTACCACTTGCCTTTGAAACCCATGTTTTCATCAAATACTTCATTCTTTTTTTTGCATCATGGAAAATTTGTCGCTTCAATCCAAAATCAATTACATATCTGACTTTTGGAATTGTGAGAGAACTCTCCGCAATGTTTGTGGCCAAAACAATGCTGGCATAAGATGTAAACCCTGAATCCAGCACAGATTCTTGATCTTCTCTAGGAACCTAAAGGTACAGGTATGAACATAAAGTAAAAAACATCTTTTTGGTAATTAAAGTGAGGGCATTCACTTTCCAAAATTTTTTTATGAATGAAATTAGAACAGTACACTATCCAACCTACAGTAATGGAATTCAGCTTCAATTTTAAAACATTTGTTTCATCAGTGCAATATTTTAGTCAGAAATGGTGAAATTCTAACTAGAATTATAATACCTGAGAGTGAAGTACATAGATTTTAATGGGACAACCACTGTCTTGGTCTTCCTCTCTGTCAACCAAAATGTCATGCAATGTCTGAATTTCAACAATCCCTACAACACAAAGTGCAATGTTGTACCTGCATGTAATCCATTATATTATTGATAATTAACTAAAAATTCTAGCAAACATAAAAATTTAGTCCCAAAAATAATAAAAGGGTGTGTTTTTACTGCCAGATCCCAAAAATGATACAGAATAAAGTTTTCAGATGTCCATTCGTTTAGAAAAGACACTAAAAAAAATGCTTGTTGTCCGGGTTGTTCTGATCAATTTCATCATATTGCATACAGGACACAAAAGTGTGAATTTTGAATGCATGGGTATCAAAAAGGGCTGGTACCCAACAATTCTCAGTCAATCCCTCAGGTGGTCAGTAAGTGACAAAAAGAATTAGGGTATATATTACTGGACAGACTACAATTAATGCAAATATCATTTTTGAAATTAATCTAATTCCCAAACCTGGCCATCAGAATCAAAGTGTTAGACAGATATTTTTGTTAGTGAAAGGAAGATCATGCATGCAGTAAAATTATAATAGTTCAAATGTTGATGAGCAGAGAGCTTGAGATCATTTCTTACCTGGTAGAAATATCAATATGGTTTCTCCAGGGACAGCAAGACCTTTCACTAATTCTGCACATACTTCATCCAGGCCTTTCATCAGATCAGGTTTTATTCGTCTTTGAAATGGTAGCTGTCCCATGGTCTGAAGGCTTACAGTAAGCTGAATTTCAGCTTTGATTTCAGGAGTTAGCATGGCTCCAACAGTGCCTAAAGAAAAAACTAAGTTTAATACTAATTAAATTCAGTTAACATGAAGAACTCATAAAAAGAATCAAGTTGTGATTGGAATGAAATAAATTTGAAAATCTTGGTGTATATACACAATTATAGTGCCCAGGTTATAGTGGTAGATTCTGGGCCAAGACAAGTTACATATATTTCTCACCTGTCAGTACTGTACTGGAAGCATCAGCTGCTTGCTCGGAAATTGGTTTTAATCGGCGCAAATCAGGATCATCTTCAACATCCAGAGTAAAATCTTTATTTGCTGTGTGTAAACCATGTTGACGACTTTTTGCACTCTTTTCAAGTTCTTTCACCCGTTTTTCTTCATTATCTGTAAGCTTTGGGATTAATTTATTAAATGTTCCCACAGCTTTCGCTACACTCTGGACATTAGGGGCATTGAGCATAGTCAAGTATGTAGGTTTGTTTAACAAATCTTCAAGGTACACTTCATCTACTGGAAACAGTTTGTCACCAACATATAATGGATCACCATTATCATCATCCATATTATTAAAATACCTACGGAAAAAAATTGTAGCTGATACAAAAATGTTTATTACATATTAAGTATATTCATTCTAATTAATGAGAGTAAACAGTGGTGCAAATTGACATTTAACAAAATTCTAAAACTTACCATCCCAACATATTTAAAACAAAGACATCTTGAACAGACGTGTACAAAATCATTTGATTGAAAACAATAATTGATTTCAATAATAACCGGTTCTAATGAGAACTGACACTTTTCCAATTTGTGTCCAAAGTACCAATTTTTCCAAAATTAACCATTTTCACCCCTTTATTCAAAAATTAAATACAGTTCTTCACAAAGTACGCATCGATGTTTAGATATTCCTTTTAGTGTTTCACTTAAAATTAAGAAATGCAGAGAAGACAAAGTAACAGTTACAGTTGTTCAAACTAAAGCTGACTTAGATTACAGACATGTATAAACAGTCTACCACATCAACATCAGACAAATGTCCTTACATGTATCATCATCTCCATGGTTCCAGATAATCATTGCATTTTCATTTTTAAAATATCATACTAGTACCTATTGTAAGAACTTTCTACTGATTTCTTTTCTCAAACAAGACATTTGTCATATCTAATGCCCATCCAATGTTTAGGATTATATTTTTTTAACATTATTGGTTTTTTACATTTGAAAAGAATAGAATACATCATGCCATA
The DNA here is from genome assembly GCA_028565635.1 of Phoronis ovalis. NCBI lineage: Eukaryota > Metazoa > Phoronida > Phoronidae > Phoronis > Phoronis ovalis. The sequence goes on along the minus strand of JAOXYB010025547.1, from coordinate 6,617 downwards.
TAATCTGGTTTATCATTGTGGGGTAATCTTATTCAAAATGACCGTATCTGCTGTCTGATGCGTTACCCACGGGGGAGAACTGACCATATTTTTATATCCACCCATTTTTAAGGATTTTGGTCTCAAAATTAACCAATTTTTTAAGGTTTTTTCTTGAAAAAGTTCCCTGGAATTGCTACTTTTAAATAAAATCGGGAAAAAACGACATATTTTTAGGGTTTGGTGAAAAGTGGATCAATTTCTATGGGCATTTCTGTGAAAAGTCAATCCATTTTTAGAGATTAATTTGTGAAAAAGTGACCCACTTGGGCTACCAACCTATGGCCTTCTTAGAACCACCTTTGAATCGTCCAAGTAGTACTTCGTCTTTGCGGCTATAAATGCAAAGTGACATGCTTTCTCAGGAACAAATATCTGGCCACCAGTCGGTCATGTTGGAAGCAATGTGGGTCAATATTATACCTAACCTGTACTTACTCTATACTGAATATGGAGTTGATAGGCTAAGAACTGACGCAAGGTGTTACACACAGTAAAACTGAATGTGTTATTATGACATGCAATCTCGTGAACCAACATGGCCACCAGTCTGCCATGTTGGCATTAATCCAGGTCAATATTACATATAACCTGTACTTTGTCCTGTACTTACTTTGTACCGAATATGGAGCTCATTGGATAAAAACTAGCGCAGTTATTGTGAGACAAAGAAAGTGTTACACATGGTAAAAAATGTTGAAGTATCGTACCGGCATTTGACCTACTTGTCAATGTCATTTTAAAATGTCACCTAGCCTATTACGCCCACCAACCTATAGTCTTCCTAGAACCACCTTTGAATCGTCCAGGTAGGGCTTTGTCTTCGCGGCTATAAACGCAATGTAATGTGCCCTCTCGATAACAAACATGGCTGCCAATTGCCCACATTGAAAGTAATCCAGGCCAAAAGTACACATAGCATGTACTGCGAACTGAATTTACTCTGTGCCGAATATGAAACTGATCGGATAAAAACTGAAGTTGTTATTATGATGTGCAATCTCACGAAACAACATGGCCACCAGTCGGCCATGTTGGAATTACTCTGGGTCAATATTATATCTAACCAGTACTCTGTCCTGTACTTAATTACTTTATACCGAAAATTGAGCTGATCGGATCAAAACTAAAGCAGTTATTACGAGACAAAGAAAGTGTTATCCACGGTAAAAAAAGTCAAAATATCGTGCTGGCATTTGACCTACTTGTCAAGGTCATTTTAAAATGTCACCTAGCCTATTACGCCCACTAACCTATGGGCTTTCTAGAATCACGGCTATAGACGCAATGTTACACTCCCCTCTCGGGAGCAAACATGGCCACCAGTCGGCCATATTGGAAGTAATCCGTCAATATGATACATAACCTGTTCTTTTATTCTGTACCGAATATGGAGCTAATCGGATAAAAACTTAAGCAGTTATTGCAAGACAAAGAAAGTGTCAAAGATTCGTAATGACATTTGACCTACTTGCCAAGGTCATTTTAAAATGTCACCTAGCCTATTACGCCCACCAAGCTATGGTCCTTCTAGACCCACCTTTGAATCGTCCAAGCAGCACTTCATCTTCATGGCTATAAGCGCCAGTCGGCCATATTGGAAATAATCTAGGTCCAAATTACATATAGCATGTACTGCGACCTGGACTTACTCCAGGCCGAATATGAAACTGACCGGATAAAAACTGATGCTGTTATTATGACTTGCAATCTCGCAAAGCACTATGGCTGCCAGTCAGCCATGTTGGAAATAATCCGAGTCAATATTACATATAACCTGTACTTTAATCTGTACTTACTCTGTACCGAAAATGGAGCTGATCGGATAAAAACTAAAGCAGTTATTATGAGACAAAGAAAGTGTTACCCCCACAGAAAATGTCCATGAATCATTTTGGCATTTGACCAACTTGTCAAGGTCATTTCAAAATGTCATCTAGCCTATTACGCCCACCAACCTATGGGTCTATGGGTTTCCTAGAACCACCTTTGAATCATCCAGGTAGCGCTTCGTCTTCACGGCTATAGATGCAACATTACGTGCCCTCTCAGGAACAAACATGGCTGCCAGTCAGCCATATTGGAAGTAATCCGGGTCAATATTACACATAAGCTGTACTTTGACAAGTACTTATTCTGTACCAAATATGGAGCTAATTGGATAAAAACTGAAGTAGTTATTGTGAGACGAAGAAAGTGTTACGCATGGCAAAAATGTTGAAGTTTCATAACGGCATTTGACTTACTTGTCAAGGTCATTTTAACATGTCACCTATAGCCTATTACGCCCACCAACCTATAGTCTTCCTAGATCCACCTATGAATCGTCCAGGTATATAGGGCTTTGTCTTCTCGGCTATAAACGCAATGTTATGTGCCCTCTCAGGAACAAACATGGCTGCCAGTCGGCCATATTGGAAGTAATCAGGGTCAAAAGTAAAACAGACCTGCACTTTGACCTGTATTTACCTTTGTGCCAAATATGAAGCTGATCTGGTAGAAACTGAAGCTGTTATTGCGAGATAAAGACAGTGTTACATACGACAACGACGACACCTTCACTTATACGACTATATGCCCATGCAGCCACTATATGGATGGGCATAAAAAGAACACACAAAGCATACCCTACCTTGAGAAAAGAGTGCCTTGCAGTGTTGCAGACATGACAATAATTTTTGGGTAGTTTGCACAACCGTTTGTTACATCATCTTGTTTCTGCATCATTAGTTTGATGACCAATGAGAGTAAATCAGCATCAATATTTCGTTCATGTATTTCATCGAGGATGATGTGAGTGTACTTCTCAAATTTGTCTGGGTTGTTAATCAGATGCTAAAAGATTTTAATGACATTCACAGGAAAAAAGTGATATGATGTTACAGGGTGTTGAACATAACACAAGGTCACATTTTAATAACAAAGGAATGTCTTTCTAAGATTTCTTTTTCAACGCCAAATTTGCTCTCTTTTGCAAGCATGGATGTTATTATGCATGTTTTACTCAAGACAGACGAAGTCACAAGATTTTGATTTCCAGGGAGAATTTTAGACCAAATTACAGTGCAGCTGTATCTATTAAATTTACTAGCTTCCATTGCTAAGAAATTAACTAAGAATCAATCAGTTTTTGGTGCTTGAAACCTGGGCTTGAAAGCACAAATGAGTTTATTTTTGAAAATTATAAGTTGTTTTACTGTCGAGAAATGAAGAGGAGACAGCAGTCTTCAAAAGTGTTCTGTTTATTTTGTGTCACTCTGTAAAATCTCATAATTGACAAGCAACATTAAATTATACATTTTAATTACCATACTAATTAAGTGAAGAGAAACTACATGTGTGTAGATAATTAAGTCCCGAGAAGTGGTAAATAAATATACTAACAGTTCAAAAAATCTCAAAAATCAGATCCAGAAAAGGAATTATGACACTAAGGCTATTTAATATTTGCATGCACTCATGGCATATCAAAACAAACCCAATCAAATTCACAATGCCCCCTCCCAAATTAAATTAAAATTACTTTAGTTTTATATTCTGAGGCAATTAACTTTCAATAAATATGATACATGTCAGATTGATTACCTGTAACAAGTATCCAGCCGTCACATATGTAATTCTAGTTTGGTCAGAGACTTTAGCATCTCCACCAATTATGTAGCCCACAGTTTCCCCTGCAAAATGTGGAACGGTTTTAGGAAACTCAAAACAGAACAGCCTAACTAATATTTGTTACGACTATATGTGCAATCTTACTTTCATTAAACTATATGTACACCTACCTACTTTCTGTCCTCTTTCAGCAGACACTCGCTTGGCTAGTGCTACTGCCGCCATTCTGCGAGGCTGTGTCACAATAATGTTCAACTGACTACCATGTCTCAATCTGGAATCAAGGTGCTGACCACTGAAATGGACAAAAACTGGGCAATGTCAAGAATTAAGTCATAAATATACTATGATAATTCACAAAACCATTAAAATAATGGAATAAACCGAAGTTTTCAGTGATTAGAAATGTACGGAATATGTTAATTGACTGGTAGAACATCATTTAATGATATTTTTTATCAATAATTCCTATAACACAGTACTGTATCATTTTAATTATAAAATACCTTTTCTGGTATTTTCTGTCCTCATGATCAATAATGAATTGTGGGATGCCTGTAGATTTTCCACATCCAGTGTCTCCATGGATACATGTCACACGGTGATGTTTTATATGTTTTAGTATTTCTTTTCTGTACTCTCTCACTGGCAAGTGAACTTTGTCCATAGGAGGAAAAACCTTTGCGGTACTAACAGCCTCCGACCCTTCGTCATTATCACTAACATGCAGCTGAGCTAATTCATGTGAATAGTCTCCCCTTTTAAATACAAAGATGGTTATAATAAGCTAGCCAGGATATATAGACTAAATACAACAGGACAGTATGGTGGAAACTATAATAGTCCTATCATTAATTTGCTATGATTTTTCTATTTCATATCAATATTGGTTTAATTGATAACCAAAAAAATATATATATGTACCACTTTATAAATATTTTAAAATGTCTTAAATCAGAAGTAATGGGCTAGATTATAATCAAAGTCCTCGTAATTTACCAAATCCATCAACCATAAGACAACGAATTAAGGAGCTGAATCATGAATCTTTACAAATCACAAGTGTGTACTAGCTGCTCTCTTTCATAGAGATTCTATGTGTTGAAAGACACAAGATAAAAGATATCTGCACTGCACTCTTTTATGAACTTACAGGGTCATCTGTCCTCGTCTGCGCTGTTGTGGTACAACTGATGTCAGTTGACCAATCCTAGTTCGTCCTGGCAATACAGGCTCCCGTGGTATCCCAATATTACTGCAACCTCCGCCGCCAAAAGCATACATATCTTCCCCATCAGACTCATCCATACTCAGTTTAAACAACCACTAGAAAATATTTGAATTAGAAGGTATATATATAATAAATAAATAGTAAAAATTACTATTTTCCATATATTACAGTGAGTATTAAGATGAACCTTGCATGCAGTATGTATAAATTACAGCAACCAAAGAAATTAACTGCTTATTATAGTGCTCGCATATGTTTACATGGTTCCAAAACAACCTTTTTTTTAATTCAACTTTCTCGTCCATATATTGAATATATGTACAAATTCTAAAAGCACCAAAACAAAACATTAATTGCAACTTACAAGTAAGCCTTGAAGGTAATTTTAAAACCAATCTATGTAACATGTAGATCTATATCTACAAAATGGAGAATGTGATAAAAAAAATGCAGTATAAATGTACATGCACATTTGTACTAGTCCTTAACTAGCACATTTTTTGTTGAAGGATTATTATTAGTACATCAAAGTTAAGAAATATTATATACCAAAATGCTTTAATCAATTCTTAACATTCACTAGACCTAGTAATTAACCCATAAACCTCTGAATTAATAGTCATATATAACCAGGACAGTAACATTGCATGATTTCAAAATGGCTATTTTATCATATTGTATATTATTATTTACTGAACGGCAGCTTGCTTGTGAAATTGCAATAGAAAATTGCATAAATGTAATTATAAGCATCCTAATTAGTGGAATTATTTTTTTCAATATAACTGAAACACAGATCACAATGTACCTTGTAGTATCATCCAACCAATATGTCTGTCCAGTATTTCTGGGAAATTTCCCACTTTCATTTCCTAGAAATGAGCATGAGCCAAATCATGGTTATAAGTAAACAAACACATCTCATTTATTAATTCAGTATATTTGCAAATTGTGATAGCTGGCAATTTGTTTTTTTGGTGAATTAAAATTACTGTTCATTAATTTACAAATATTTTAAGTTATGCTTACCATTTTTTTTATTTTGTTCCTCTAGTTGTACGGCAAGTCAGTTTTATAGCAGGGTTTTTTAGACATATGCCCACATTTTAGGGGAATCCCCTAATTAGTTTGTATTCCATCTTCATAGGTGGCATTAGTGTCAAGCTGTTGACTATGCACACTTACTGTACATTACCAGTAATTGTAGCTTTGCAGGTCTGTCTGAAGTAGGTTTGGTTAGATTGGTGGTATAGCTATGAATACATTTACTTTCACAAGATCAATGTTTATATCCATGCAGATGCATATTATATGCATATAGTAGATCTCTACAGACATTGAGACTGGTACATAAGAATTACACAAAAGCATTAAGGAAAAGGATACAAAAAGCAAAACGTTTCTCACATATATATAATGAATATCATATTTATTAGTAACTCTGATCCAGTAAATAAATGGAAAAAACTGTAACATTGTTTTTACTAAAATAATATAATGCTTTATACAACTGTGTATTCACAATAAATATAAACAAAACAAATTAGAATCTTAAATGGCTAAACACATATTATATCTCAATCAAATATGGCTTGTGACCATCTGTGTACTGTTGCATAGCACTCCCACTTGCACAGTTACTGTATATGCATGATTAGGTAAGCTGTGTCTAGCAGAGTACACACTCCAAGATATGTATCGACTTCAGATGTGTCGCTGTGTCTTTTGTGAGGAG
>JAOXYB010025536.1:0-15963 GCA_028565635.1 Phoronis ovalis | reverse complement strand
ATTCCAATATGGCGGATATAGATGACATCACCCTCCGGAATTCAGGATGGTGTAAGGTGGCGCTACGGTCGCAGAGTACGAACTTGACAAGTCCCTATGGATGGCTAACACTCAACATATATATGATAGTAAAAAAAAAATGAGAAATAAACATTAATTTTTTTAAATTTTTTTTTAAGTTCATAGGGACTTGAGCAAGTCTACAAGAGGGTATGTTTATATTTGTATACAGCTAATAATTAGAAATAGTAATATGTTATGGTAATGAAATATGTTTGCTTATTAAATCCCATATAGCCACTTTTGTGTAATTATGTAGCACAACTTATGTGACCATTCAGGCATTTCATGTTTTTAAAATTGTAATTTATGGAAATTCATAACCGTATAATAAGGCTATGACTTTTTTGTGAACCTTGATATTGTAGCCACACTCTTTATTTTAATCAAGCAAAAACATGTGTATCAGTTGTATGTGATAACAATAAAATTTGGTTGATTGTATTAAAATCACATGAAAAATTTAACACCAGTACAATTCAGTAAAACAATTCTGCAGGCACATAAAAGTAATCCGTATAAACTGTATTCTTAGGGTCACAATTTTCATGAAATTAGTGTTCTGTTAGCTGGATCAGTACAATCTGTGGTACATTCCCGAGTTTCTGAGAAACTTTGTTTTGCATGGCCTTAATGAATTTGACTAAATTGTGTGAAATCTTCTATAATTAATTAGTAGTGGCAGATTATTTTATTTGTCCATGTTGTTCGCTAATCTCCGTAATGACTCATTAACTCATTCCAATTAAGCCTAGCTTTGTCACATGAAAATAAATTGATTCAATTAAATTCTCCTATAAAATCAATAGTTTTTAAGTAAGACTTGGAGTCCTGGGGATCTAATCTCTTTTATCATTGAGAGGAATATGCATGGTACATAGTTGTCATTTACACTCTGTCATTTGTAATTGTGCTGCTCTTAACTTTTCTAAATGAAGAGATGTTTGTGATCTTCCTGATAAGTGGCTTTTAAAATAGTTCATTGGGGCATTCAGATCAGGACGTTTGGTCACTGTTACTTGATAACACTAAGATAATTGCTCAAGAGCAACCTGAAAGGTAATGGCAGTTGTATTTATTTCAAGTATATGGAGAACTTCACGGTGAGTTATTCGGATCTTTAAAATTGTATTGAAAGGGTAAGTATTAGTTCAACTCAATCAAAGAAAACAATTAAAAAAATTAGCATTCAAGCTACTAGAAATTGTCAATTTTTAATTGTTGTATTTCGTGAAATTTTCACCCAAACTGTAGGTAAGAGATTATATGTAAATTGTAATGAATCATAGAGGTTGACTAGGACTTTAATTATATGGAACTGTTAAGATGAGGTAATTAGTATTGCACTGCTGCTAATTTCAATTTTAACTGTCTGTATTGGTATATTATTATGGGTAGTCAGGTGTCAACTTGACATTAGTATGTTTTATTACCAGTGAAGATGGCTGTGTTGGTCATAAACCTTGTAAAAAATGTTAACTGTTGATGAACAATAGCAAGTTGTATTGTCTGCTTGTATACATGTAGTTGTTAGGCTTGTTAGTATTTTATTGCAGGCACTTAAGTTTATGGCTAGTTTTATTAGGTCCACTTCAATATTTTTATCCAAACCTAGCTACCTTCAACCATTACTTAGTAATCATTTAGTACAATCAACTTATGATGACAGTTTATGCTATCCAAATGAAATGAACTATTATTAGGACTTACCCCCTATTCTTTGCAGTCAGGTTAAATTTTGCAGGTCTTGGAATCCTATAATCTTTATTAACAAACTAATTCATGATATCTCTTACCTTTTTTTAAGGTTTGTGAGCAGGTACTTTGGGCATTAGTCTATGAAGCATTTGAAACTCATATTTCTGTTTCCTTCAGTGAGAATTCTTAACTATAACCTGAAAAATTGCAGTTTGTTCTTTTCCTGTTCATACAATGTTTTTTTGCTTGATATACAAATGTATTAATGTCTGATCTATTGAAAACACGAATTAACATCAGTTTTGGATTTTTTTTCCTTTGAAATACTGGAAAATTTGCTGTTATCACAAATCAAGTCTGAAATATTGGTTGCTAATGTGCATGTGAAGTGCCCACTAAAATTTATGACTTGAGCTAACAGATACTATTCAAGTACTCTGTAGTGCATGTCTGTGTGTCATTTAAGGTAACGTAGATACACTGATTTGTCTGCTATTGAATATATATTCTTTAATGTTTATCCATTTCAAATTATATACATTCAGTTGTATTGATGGTTTATGCATCAAAGTAGTCGCCCTTCAAATAGAGTGGTTCTTTCTGTTTGGCACAACAAATGCATTTATTGTGTATATTGTGTGCAAAAGGACACTTCAGCAGTCTGACTGCTCCTGAGTCTTGGTCATGTAGTGTGGTTAGTGATAAGATATTGAACGTGTTTGCATATGTATTTAGCCTTTTATAACAATGCTTTTCTGCCCTTTAATACATGGTATCCGGTACTTGGAATCCTTGGCTATTTGACTAACGGGACATGTTGTTTATAGTTGCTATGGTTGTTGTTTGAATCTCATCATTCGTCTTTGTGATAAAATTTCTATTAAATTTGTTCATCAATAGGTGGCACTACCATTTTAAAAATAGAGCTTTCCAAAAAGTATCTTGCTTGGCACCTGGTTTCTTAACAATTTCATTGGTTATTATCTAAACTAAACTGACCAGTAGTTTTGCTTTCCTGAACAGTTGTAAATGTTTATGCAGAGTATTCTTTACATTATGTAAACCTACTCAGTTAAAATAATATGATTTCAGATTTTTCATTCAAAAACGTGTATACACTGGATTATGTAAAATATTGAGGCTGCATTAATAAATTGTCACTTTAACCCAGCAGGGTCTTAACTAATGAGTTTTGTGCATATTAATAACTCAGCTTGACATGATTAAAATAACCTTGCTGATAAATAATTTAAAATGTGCAATTAGCACCAAGGGTTATGTTGTGATGACTTCTTACATAGATGTTAATTCAAAGATCTGAAAAATAACTTTAACATGCATTCTTAACTTCCTTTTTTCTAAATTTATAGTCAGATAATTAGACACAATCTTTATACTCTATTTGAAATGATCAAAATTGTTGAATATAGAACTGATGTGTTACCTAGTAAGTAATTGGTTACAAGTACATGATATGTATAACTGTAATTTATACCAATAGGAGAGGGTTGTTTACATGTTGATTGTCAAGACCTTCCTAGCAGTTGGATGTAGGTTGCTTCAAATTTGGAATCAAGCTTGCATTGGATAAAAAATCAAATATGACTAAAAAAAAATCCATTATTGATAGAAATATGTGTAGTGGCTTATACAATAGATTGCTCACTCAAAGTCATTCGAATTCCATAATGGCATTCTGTTTTCACCTTTGAAATTTGATAACATCTTTATAGAAAACAAGATCAGATAAAATTTCACTTTTTGCATCAGGTGTAGGTTATCAGATGAAAAATGACTGTGCTTTGATTACATCACATAGCATTAACAGCCGTAAAATTGATGACTTCTTCCAGGTTACCCTCATATAAGAGGATTTGGTCACATTTTTTCACACTATAATGACATAACTGATTGTGTAGAAAAAAAATTTCCGCTGCATATAAATCAAGAGACAGACTATAATGTTTGATAAATTGGAGTTTTACCTTAAATATTTCCATTGTGCTGAAAATTCACAAATGATTTATATTCCTAAAGCCCAGTGAAGCTTATGACCAAACTATTTATGGTTATGATGTGGTTTGGCTTGTTTGGATCTGCACATGACTTTTAAATGTTTTTGGTAAAAGTCACTAGCAGACAATCGATGCATTAAAGGGATACAGTGGCCCCGCAAACTCTGCTTGACAAGTGAATGTGCATATTGGTCGTTGATATACCTTCGCCTAGTATATATTAGGAGGTGGGTGATTTATGTGAAGTTCACTAAATATTTATTAATTCATTGACATCCGTTTGAGCATATTATATTTTTAAAGGTGCTGTAAACGTAATAGCTACATTATTTATAATATCAGTTTCTTGAAGCACAATAAAACAAGATAATGCAAGATTTCGCATTAGACTAGTCTTTAACAAAGTTGATTTCTCAAGTTTTGCATGTGTTTGCTGCTCAAATGTTTGGTAGTTTTCTTTCCTCTAGTTTTCAGCAGGCTTTATCCAGTGTGTAACAATAATTCTGAGCCAAAATTAGAAAGGTGACTGAAAAGGTGAATATAGTTGTTAACACTTGAAAATGTATTGAAGCACACAGCTTGTATCATGTACAGTATTGTGCAGTTCTGGTGCACTGGCTGCTGAGAGCATAAATAAAGCATTTATGAGTACACCCTCTTAAAAAAAAATTAAGTGAAGGTTACTAAGGTCCACCCTTTTCTGCAGTGTAAAGTTTGATAAAACAGTGTGGAAAATAATTCCAGCATTAAAAGTTATAAAAAATATCAACCCATCACATAATCTTAGATCTACCCATTGTTTAGACATGTCTTAGAAGGGGTTGTAGACTTCTGAAATACTGCTGGATAACTACGGTCTGTGCACCCAAATATCGTGAGGTTTCCTGGATACATGACCACAGCTTATAAACTATCCCTGTGATACTTGGTCAAGTCTGACAAGAATTCTTTTGTTAGTGAAGTGCATCTTTGCTGATGATTGTGTTGGTGTAAACATTATTTCAAGAGGATGTCAGTGTAAATCTTCTTAAAAGACATAATGATAAGTTTGATTACATGAAGAAATGCTGTTGATATATTTCCCTCTGACTTATAGGAATTTAATAAGTTTGCACTTGGTGTATTACATCAGTTATGTAGAACATTGTAATTATCCCAATTCATCAGAAATACTTTCTTGATAAGCTTATGGGAATCTGGGGATAGTTATCCAAAAGACACCATAAATAATTTTTTCTGGATTAAAAAGTAAAGATTTGGCAACTTTAACCAGCGATTCATTATCAGAGTAAGCAGAGGTATATACACAATTTTATATATAGAGTAAGAATTAACTGTGTGATAATCATCTAAGAAAAAGAGTTCCTTTAATAGGATTTACAAATTATTTTAACCCATTATGTATGCCTCTAATGATCTTAAAGTATGTCCACTCTCTGCAAGTGCCCTTGGGAGCATTTCATGGATACCATCTTAGAAAGTGATAAAAGTTTAGGTGTAGCATACTGAAAAACTGATAAGAAGCTGAAAAACTATACAGCCGGAATAGTGCAATGGTTTGCAAGAACATACTTGTATCCTTAAGTCAATTTAATTATAGAAAATTGATGTTTAAGAAATATAAAAGCTAATTTTGGCAATCTACTTAGTCTGATAGGCCGTTCAGACTACGTTTTTGGAACCGGATCGAGTTGAATACGGTTGTAAATAATAGTGTGAACTCAGATCCAGATCGAGCTCGAACCAGTTCCAAAAAGGTAATCTGAACGGCCTATGATTTGCGAATTGCAACAACTATTCTTCTTATGTAACACTGAGGAGTTAAAATTATGTAACTGTGTTGTTGATTGAAAAAGTGGCTCTTCATGTGGACAGGAAATATTGTCAACTATAAGAATATGACAGCTAAATATTACAAAATGAAGTGGGTAGAATTAGCTAATTTGAATTAATTTTGTATTCTATAACACCTGAGTTATTGAGTATCTAGTTATTCACTGACCTTGCTTTAGGTACGGAAGCAGAACCATGAATTCATTTGTTCTGCAGAATGTATAAAATAAGTAGTTATTTTCACCTAACTATATTCTGTTAGCCACTATACAGTACTTATATAAGTACACATGTAGCTAAATATAGATGATCATGATGCCTGCATTACCTGTAACTATTACATGAAATGTGTATTAAAATGATGGTCTAGTTTATAAGGGCTATATGTGTCTGACCACAATGGTACCAGCAACTCATTAATTCATCTAGACTGCATATTACTGGTAATAAATAATTATGCCTTATCCATTCTTTTTCTGGTGTAGACCATGTGCTGGTTATTTGTACATTATGTTTATGATTTATATTGTTCGTAAATCTTGTTTTACCAACTGCTATCAGCCAACTTGTAATAGTACATTTTGTGTAATTGGAAAAGATCCAAAATCCAACACCTGGTAGTCTATGCTTGTGCCTGTTGGACTTTGTTGCATAAGATACACCAAGTGAGCTTATCTGGCATCAGTTATTAATATGGCCATAAATGATCTATTGAAAAAATTAAGAAAGGAATCAGTAGTCAAAAAGGGGCGAATTGCGTGCTATCATGTGATGACAGAAAACAGGAAGTCGAAGTAATGTGATTAGCCGAAATAATATACTGCAGTCATATTTTTTATATGTACTCCTAGCTCTTACTTCACACATATTTTAATAATATGCTGCAATCATGGTATGTAGAATTTATGACCCAATATGAAAGGATAAGACAGCAGGCAAAACTCTGTTGCAGTCACTGTTATATGTACTGAGACTAATATGATCAATATAGCAGGAGAAATAGGTTAGTTGGGAGAGCTTTAGGCTGAAGGTACATGGTTCAAAATTGCTTTTCTGCAATTTTTTTTCAAATTCTTTTATCAACATTACATTTTTACTTGTTTTATCCTTCATATTTTTTTAAAATGCAAAATGGCTACCATGTCAAAAACTTTGTGTTGGAAGTCATATACTTGGTGATGCCATGTGACACTACACATTCTAGTTCTAATTATAACTCCTGAGAGTCTAGGCCATGGAGCCTGACAAATTTATATGAAAATTGTAAACTCAAATTCTTATCAGTGAGACGCCTCATTAATGTCTGATGGGCTGCAGGTAAATTGTACCCTAGAATTGGTATCTGACAAAGGATAGGGATATTAGTCCCTATTATGTTGTTAAAGATTTTTGTGCTCATCCCAGTATTATAGTGTTCCCCATAGTTCTGTCATATCAAATTATGTAGTTCAATCTGTAATGAGTTTTATTACCATAATTTCACTTTCTGCTCCTGTGGAATCCATGTGATTTCAGTTGGCTCATGTTACTTTTAGATTTTTGTCTTGCTTTGTGTTTCATCCTTGTCAGTTGCTCTTATGAAGTAAACTATTGTTATTATTCATTGTATGTTGTTTAAAGGGATTCTTTAAAAGTTTTAATTCAAAAATTTCATATTGTGGTCAGCTAAAATATCATATTTGGTCAACCTTCCTTATATTCTGTGTATGTAAGATAAATCTTTGAGAAGAATATAAGAATTCAAGCACTTTAAAAAAGACCTGTTTGATTTCGTGTAGCACCACTGTATTTGAGTTGAAAAGTGATGACTGAGAAATTGGCTTCCGCTGCTAACTATTTCTTGGTTCCGTTCTTCAATTTGTGAATGTATTATCTCAAAAACAATGAAACCCTGTAAACATATTAATTTGAGAACAGTATGCTTGATTGTCCATCTTCAGTTTTTTTTAAACAAAACTTCTTTGTGTTGAAAAAATCTTTTGAAATTAATTTTGTATAAAGATAACCAGTGTTACAGTGCATCACATTATACCTACCTTTGTAACTAGATACCCTAACATTTCTTCCTATTGTTTGCTAGTAACTAGTAGTTCTATTAACTGGGAACAATAGCCCAATATTAGATTACTAAATGATTATCTGGTCTGTCACCACGAATCAATAAACTTCTTTACTGCACAGGTAGAATTTCCATACTATATTTTTTTGCTTGGGAAATTGTGGTTTTCTGGTAGCTAATGATCTGACATAGAGGATATCCAATTATGTTTTGAAAAGTCTTGTGTTGAAAACTGTTTTACAAAGTAAGATAGAAATTTATATTGGTTGACGCAGTAGGTGATGCGGATGTTCAAAGAATAGTTAGTGTGTAAGATGCTTTACCCTTGTGTACTTTACCAGGATTTCTTTGAAAAGTGCGAGAGTCTGTTATAAATATAACAATGTATAGTAATGTGAACATGATGTATTACAACAAGTTATTGTAAATACGAACAAAAAAGACAAACATTCGAAGGGAATGATTTCCTTGTACGGCTCTCAAGATTCTATTTTAGTGCACATATATACTCGAGAAAGCAAGTCAAAATTGAACTTTGCGCAGTATCTATATACCGTCACAGAGCTTAATCACGATTGGTTATGAAATATTTGTGAAGCCTGAAGGTAAATAGTTATGATATTGTATGTAGTGTTCAGAAATTCTAATAACAGCTTTGTCATAATAAAACCATGCATGCATGGTAATAACAGTCTGCTGCAACATAGTATATCATCATCAGACTGATTAGTATAATCATCGTTACAGCATCTCTATACTTGTGATTTGTATCTACTCTATAATTACTCCCTGACACTGAACTGAAAGTGATAATTTTACTTACTAAACAGCCAGTTGGGTTTGTGTTACAACACAGCATGCATATCACACTTCAAATATGCCTTAGAATCTAACATATCTTGGTCTGTTATTTCACTCAATGACTTAATGATAGACTAGGCTTTCTAATGCCCTAGAGATCTATCTGCTGTGCCATTAAATTTACTTTTATCAAGTATAATTGTAGACCTTGTGTTACCCAAGTAGTGTAGATTGTTACCTGTATGTTTAGTGTAGTAATTATATGGATTACATAGCATAGTCATCAGTTACATTATAGCTACTATTATTAAAGAGTTTTTGTTGGCAGATGTCTTGCATATCTTGTCCTGGGTGGATTACTGTTGGCTGGAGGCTGTACAAGGCTGGAGTAATGTAAATATCAAGAATCCTGGCTGTTGAATTCTATATTGTTAAGGTGGTTGGTACATTTACGCTGTATTGACAGACTGTTTTACACATCATTCCTTTTCACAATAACTTTTGACCGTAGCTGTAAATTACAGGTAGGTTTAGCACATAGCATGTGTCAGTGCTACATTTGGGGTAGTAGGGTCTGGATTTTAGGTAAACTATTTATTGTAATTTTATTGTAGTATCAATCCATACTCCTTAATCGACCTCTAAAATTATACAACATATGTGTGTTTCAGCTCCACTTTATTCAGTTTGTGTAGTGATCTGTTGGATAAACTCTTCTAATTCACATTTTTTGAGAATTGAGTGTGTTAATGCAACCTAGCAGTCACCATATAAATCGTATGAAAATTACATTGGGAGTCGTGGCTTTCTTTGTACTATGGATATCATGATATATTTATTCTTAATTAGACTTCTAATTATCTTTTGCAATTAGCACGATGAAAGTAACTTTTAAGTCTTTTGTTCATTAAATATCATTTATGGTTGATTAAGTTTTTAAAATATAATCATCTATTAGCATGTCTATATATTGTAATAATTGTGTATTTTACTTCTTGCTGTGTGATTAGCACATTCCTGCAATGTTATAAAAAAATATAAATTTAAATTAAAAAAACTACCAAGTCCATATCTACAAAGCATCTTGATAGTTGATATGTATGCAAGCAGATTTCTTCTTGTTCCGTGCATCAGTTTGATCACCTTTTTTTTCCACGATCAACTTTTAATTTTTGAAAGTCAGGACGGATCAAAAATTCAGTCTTCTAAAAATTCAAATAAATGTTAATCTGCCACTTTGCATTTTGTCATAGATTAATCTCATTAGCTAATTAAATCTAATTAATGGTGATAGCAACTACAGTGTAATGAAATTTAAGCAGCTGGAAAATGGAGGTGATCTATGGGAAAGTAATTAGCTTGTGTATTATGGATGAAACAAAATCAGTACTTGTAGGCACATCCAAAGAGTAGCGAGGAGTCTAATGTCAGAACAGTAATAATGATTGGTAAGAAACTTGCCATTTTCAATAAAATTTTCTGATTTTTATCAAATTTGATATCAAATATGATTTTAATAATAGTCCTGTAATCCTGGCCCCGGTGATCCCAGCCAGCGAGCTTCTAGTCAAAACAGAATATGACAGCTTGCATGAAGCTGAATAAAGGTTACTTTATTACTGAGAGGTGAAAATATGTTTGGCAGGAGAAAAAAAGGATTCATCTTTTAGAATTAATAATACCCTGATATTGCTATGGCATTCTTTGTGAAAATAAAACAAATTTGATAGATATCTAGTAATGGTTTTATAAATATAGTAAACATAGGTAAACAAATAATTTTTCAAAAATATAAACAGGGGCTTTGTTATGTTTCCAGGACATGTTAGGTGAAATATACTCTTAATCATACTTGGTTTGTAGAAGTATCTTATAATGTGGCCCCTGAATATGAGTAAAGTTAAACGTGTAGAACATTGAACATGTATGCATACTTGAATTGAGTAACCCAGCAATTAGTTGCAAGTGAATAAGTAGCCTCTAACAGGAAACCCTGGGGATCTGCAGTCTAATTGCTCTTATAGGCTAACAGCTTCCCTTTAATATGAAGAAATCAATTCTCATTTTGTCAGTCATCATGCTTCAAACACAAGTATTATTACTTTCTAGAGTTAGGTAGTCAAATTCATTTTATTCAGAGGGATGTCTATGTATAAAATAAAAATGCATCAAAAGTGTCGATTTCTTAGCAATGATGTTGAATAATAATAACTCAGAAACATGAATATTTAATTTTATTATCAAACTTATTGACACATTGTCATAATTAATTATCTGTAGGATAGATACATAAGAAGAATTTCTAGTCTTAATCATCGTGAATCTGGAATAAAGGGGAGTGGTTTATCAAAAGTCTATCTATGCGTTAACCTCTGTTCAATGAATTAATGAAGAATATGTGGTTGATTTTTCCCTCATTGTAGCAATATGTGCTCATTTCATTTATTTACATTAGTTACTATTGACAAGTTTAGTACACATTATTGTTAAAATTATATCTTTAAGGAAAAATGTTTATCTGGGGAATTGTTGACTAATGAACAACGTCAGATTCATTTTGCGGGTTCCTCATCCGCAGAGTCAGGTAAGCACAGTCTTGTGAAAGGTGTTTTATTTTTAGAAACTGAGAATCCTTAGTTACATATTCAGATTATAATGTAATAAGCATCACACAATGAGTTTAGGTTCATAAATTATATAGGTGTATGCGACACAGCTGTTACAAGTACCAGTATGATATTTTCTCCACAAATATTAAAGTTCTGCGTCTATGTGTAATATAAAATAACTTTATCATCTCAGCAAAATGTGCTATAACACTATGAATAGCAACTGCACAGTTTATGTTACAACAAAATGAAGGTGTCCCTCAAGGAATGAGTGGAATTTCTAGTTTATGAGTGATGTAAAGGTAGCCATTTCTAAAAGGTAGTAGCAATGTAGTCTACAAATGCTACTGAAAATACATTGATAGTGGCAGACCTAAAAAATATGTAAATTATCCAGTATGGTTGTTATTATATCGAAAGTAATTTGTGCACATTACCTGATAATTATGCAAGAATAATGTCTTATTAATTTTTAAAAGACCATTTAAGTGCTTAAATAAATGTACATGCATACATTAATATTGCTGATCATACTTTAGAATATTAACAGGTTATAAAGATTCAGCTAGAAAGGACGGAAATTGTATGACTACGTACCTGGTATATGTCATAATCTAATTTGTCTTATGTGTGATATATACTGTTTTATTCAAGGTACACAACATATGTGCATTCACTGTCATAACGCCTTGTGAAGACCTTATGTAAAGTAAATTGCTTCTGCTGGAAAACTTATAATAAAAACAGTTCATATTGTTTGGTCATAAGTAGAATGTTCTAATTAACCATTCATAAAAAATTTTAAGCTTTTTGTCAATGCTTTGCTGTGGTAGCAGATTTACTAATAAAACATCAATTGAACTCAATAGGAAAGTGTTTCCTTATGATATGAGCAATCTTAATTGTCAAATATTCATCTTATTAGGTTGGTTGCATAAGGACTGGTGTTAATTGATACAGTTGTCTAAAATTGATGCTAGTCCTTTTCTAATTCAGTTGTAAGTTAATATAAGTTGTCACATTGTAGAATCAAGGCATACATTTATTTTGTTCTCTGTCTATATCCATCTTCTGCTTGTTTGTATTTGGGAATTGTAGCTAGCACCTTTTCTTTGTTAATATGAGAGGGATTGGTCGAGCTACTCTTTCATGACTGTCTGAATGATCAGTTTTGCGAAGAATTTATGTTTCAGCATTCCCCGTCTCTTTACATTATCCCCAATTTGTTGTTCAAATACTGAATAGCTGTTTGGTTTTATTGCAGATTAACTCATCTGTTGAATGTGTGGAAAAAGTAGACGGGGAATCGAGCAAAGAAAACGGAATTCTAAACAGCGAGTCAAATTGCAATAGTTCAAGACTCAGTGACGTAAGTATTGTTTGAAATAAAGATGAAAGTTCCCGGGTGGGTAATCCATATATATTATCCACTAGGGACGTGCCTCGCGGAACCGTCACTATTTCATCCTTCTCAGTATCAATATGGATTGTAATTTGCTCCTTTACGGTCAAGTTTATTCATGATTTTGATTTAAATAATACATTATTTAGTAGAAAACCAAATAATAAAGCTAGCAAAAACCCAGATCAAAATTTAATATAATTTTCTGCAATTGCTCCTCAATCGACTTCCATACAGACTCAATACACATCAAATCTATTTACACCAAAATCATAACCAAGTACCCCCTGTGAAAAGATTTTGATAGGTTTTAGTACATTATAGATTAAATTTAATGACTGACAGTATTTTATGTCAAAGAAGCACTAGATTTTTTATATGTAAATCTGTTTAGCGGATTGTGATTTTTTGTCAAATAGCTGAGAAGATTAGCTTTTCAATAAAAAATGTATTACGGAAACAGTTCAGAGAAGAAAATTATAACTAATATCAAGTGAAACAAATGTTGCATAACAAAGTGTTTTAATCGTTCAGTATGCTATAAACTTCTCTTTAAGTATTTAAATAACAAGGTGCTAACATTGATAATAATTGTTTTTACATGTAACAAACAAAGATTAACACCTCTTTGTTTTAGTTAATTGTTTTGCACGTGTTGAACGAGTGTTTTTGTTAATTAATGTTTTGAACAAAGATTAGAACCTATGTTTTAGTTAATTAATGTTTTGCACGTAAGTAACATCTATTAGCACCTATTTTTTTCAGTAATTTTTGTTTTCCGGGTAGCGAACTAGATTATGAAGTAAATTATTGTCTTGCACTGTAATGAATGCAGATTAAAGCCTACGTTTAGAGTATTTTATAAGCACCAGTTTTATCAGCGCTTGATGACGTAATTAGTTAATAATTCAAGATAATCTTATTGCTAATCAACTGTCACTTGTAAAGACATATCCTGTCAAGTTCAATATCCTTCTGAAACTCGTTGATGATCATCACTCTGATATATATAAGAACATCTATGCTAGCCTGCAGCAATACTCAAAGTGTCGCCTTCTAAAATCAAGTCAGCAAGTCGACAGCTCGCAATGTAAAAAAAAGAACCTGACAACCTGGTGTTTAAACGGATTGTCATGTTGCGCAACCATTTCAATTTTTGATTGGGAAGTGTGAAACATTTTTTACAAGAACTGTTGTGTCATGTTAGAATATATGAATCTTGGAACTGTATGAACTGAAAATTTCATAAATCGTAATAAAGTTAAAAAAATTAAGTAGTTGGCGGAGTACCAAGTTTATGTCTGCAGTTTTGTTTCATTCAGCCACTTAGTCAGTTTTAAGTGAACACTAGTAGGGATACATGAGTGGTTAGACTTCTTTAAATATTGATTTAAATTATAATTGCTGTTAACTTTTTAAATAGTATGGATTTTTACTCTGTTGAGATAATATTTGGTATATAATTAATCAATAAAGTATATATGCAAGGAGCAGTCAGTTTTCAGTAAGTGTTGACACACACACACAGTTCTATTGTTCCCACATGACCATTATTGGGAATTTTTTTAACTACAAGAACTTTAATCTATGTTTTATGCAGTAGCTTCCGATGCAATAGGCGATTGTTACTTACCTTAATACAAATGGAACCTAAATAGGAGTATTGTTGTGTTTGATTGAAATTGTGTATGTAGTTTTGTTAAGGCTAGCTCCTTTTCTCACATGTAGGCAAAATTATCTTTAAAAAAAACCCAAATTCGTGCCTCTTTGAACTTACGCATAATTCTTATCTCGGAAATTGACCATTGTTATGAGTACATTAATGCCCTGGTTTATTGTGTTTTGATGTCCAGGATTTAAAATGGAATCGAAAGAGCCTGAAGCAAACAATCATATGCTTTGGGCTAATCACAGCTTGTTTTGATAATAGTAATACTTTGATGTGTATCATTTCTTGTTTTATATTTTACAGGCAAGTATTCATTCTAGTGGCCGAGAGTACCTGGTAAGTATTACTTTTTATTAGCAACATGATTTACTCAAAGCTTCTATTAACAGACTGTTCACATCTACAGTTGAAATTGCCCACAAAGCTCATACTGAATATCAGCACCTGAAGGAATGCAATGCTGAAATATCGACTCTATGGGTAGTCCTCAATTAGAGTGATTTGTACTGTGTTGCTGTTCAAAAAAAACTTGTATGAGACAAGCTATGCAGTTAGGTGGCGGCATATATCAGTATACTGTAATGCATGCTGATCATAGATCATCTTTATAGTACCAGTAAACCTATTGTCTGCTGAACTCACAAAAGGCCAGCTAGTGAAATATAGTGCACTGACAAACTGTAAGCTTCTTATCAGGTGATTGTTTTCATTATTACACATCAGCAATATATACTGTGTCATGCAAGATTATTTATAAAACTAAATGTACCTGAATATAGCTAATAAGCACAATAATTTCTTGCTCTTTGTTCTTGAGATGCAAATATATTAAACTGTGGAGTTTGTAATAATTGATCAATCACTTAGGCTAAATAGCAGTAAATTACTGCTTGATTAAAACATAAGAAATACATTTAGCTCTTAATCTCCATTACATTTTTTGTTGAACCTAAAAATTAACTTGTCTGTATTAACTTGTGAATAAATAAATAAATGTGTAATTGGTAGACTAAATTTTTGAAATGTTAGATTATAATGCAAATGGAAATATTACTCAATAATGCATGTAAGTTAATACTTGAATATGTAATATTCAAAAACCCAGTTTTCATCAATTTCTAATTTGTAATCAGCTCTTGAATTTATTTGTTTCTTAATAGTGTCAAAAATCATTGGATATGTGAATAAAGCAGTGATATGATGCCCTTTCTCTAAATATTATGAAGTTCAAAGTTTTAAACAACTCCCGGAATATAACTAAAATATCTCAGGCATGGTTCTTGAAAAATAGTGCGCTGAAAATTGATTACATTATGCTTGTAATTAAAATTATCATAGCTTCGCACGCAAAAAGCCAGTTAACATCTATTGTATAAGGGAACGATGTGAATAATTAACTCAAATTTAATATAAGTAAATACGACCTCATATCACGTAAATGAATTAAGAATTACAGACAGAATAATTTCTAACACTTCTGCTTTTTGTGTGTTCTGTGTTAATTTGAGTTGCTTATTCCACTGGGATTTAATTGATACATACTGTGTTATTGTTTGTTATCCATTTTGGATTAAAATTGTTATTCTTCAGATTGTGTAAGATATACTGGATATGTCATAAATTATTCATTACTTTTGTAAATGATAACAAAACCTCCAGCTTTGAGGACCACTTAAGGATTTAGCTCTGAATAATTAATCATAGTTTGATATCTCTGTTTTAATTATTAATCATGGTTCCTACAGTCTTGAAAAGTCCTTGAATTTAGAGCCCTGGCCTTGAATAGTCCTTGAATTTAATTCTGACCTTGAAAAGCC
>JAOXYB010025513.1:0-31976 GCA_028565635.1 Phoronis ovalis | reverse complement strand
ACGACAACGCCTACACTACGACAATATGCCCATTTCACTATGGTGGATGGGCATAAAAATTAGCTCACCAATACCAAAGTTTTTCATAACCCCCACTCCCTATGTAATTACTGGAATAGGTTCCCCCCTCATATTTTTTTATTGAGGAGCCTTTAGGAACGGTGTTGTATATATACACACTGTTACCTTTGTTCACTTGCTGTTGTCAGGTAATATAGCTTCAAACATTGTACTATGATGAAAAATTACAAGTATGCTAATTTTAACTGTGTATGAAATGAATGTGATTAGCAGTTACTCTGCACTGGAAATAACAGCCTTAGTGTAGAATCGTGTATTGCTAAGAATTATCTCTTATCAAATAGGCACAAAAATCTCCAACTATGCAATTTTCTCAGAGCTTACCTTTGCATCTCGTACACCTGACTTGTCTCTAGGAGTCGTAGAGGAACTTCTAACCTGACCCGTTACAGAATCCTCACGCTTCCGTTTTAGTGGTTTTCGGCTTGTACTTCTGGATCTAGTTTTTGCATAATGTGTCTGCAAAGATTGAAAACATTTATATCAAACCAATAATGTTCATGTACCATTTGTTTCCAATTACATGTCTATGTAAAATAGGTTTTGTGTTAAAATCCTAGTGAAAAGACAATCAGTATTTTGGAAAAAGTCCCCGCAGACTCGTCCACAAAATAGTTATTATGTTGTTATATGGAAATACTACTATGTATTGCAAGACATATAAATACCCCATCTTTGTCATCAAATTCAACACCCAATTCTTCCATTTCTGATTCAAGACGTTTCTTCTCAACCTTTTTAGCTGTTCTAGGCAATCGTGGCTTCTCCACCTTACGTTTTTCTCTCGACTCTATTATCATAATTTTTCTCTTTTCCCGAATTCTGAAAGTAAAGATCACAAATAGTGTGAAAAACTGGACAATTGGAATGCAGGCATGTTACACACAAGATTACTGTTCTCTGATTGGTTGTGTCAAAAATTTAAAATTAGTCTCCTATTAAGCATTTGTTTTAATATGTAAATTATACTAACTTTCTAGCTGTTTTTCTTATTCCCTGCATTTCTTCATCTTCTTCACTCATATCAGAGTCGTATGCTCCTGCTGCTTCACGAAGTCCCTCCTCTTTCTCAAGTTCTTCCAGTTTCTGCAATTTATGATAAAGCAATGATAAAATTTATTCTTTAATAAACAAAGGAATTTTTCATCTTGCCCTTAGACTGTGTGTGTTAGGCTGGCAATAATAATTGTTAATTTCTCTTGTTTCAACTTTCAACATAACAAGTGAAAATATGACCAATGTGTAATTCAGTTTTCAGCACAAAACAACATATTAAATACTTTCCATTTAAAAAAAATAAAGGCGAGACCCCAAAAAAACTTGATTAAAGGGCGCAACTAATTCAAATTTTTTAAATTTGTTTAACAGGCCCCACCGCTTCAAATATCGGCATTTTAATATTTTTTAAACTATTTTCTTGTAAAAAAATCAGAAAACATGAAAACCCAAATTCTCGTGGTGTTATCTGATTCAAAATATGTTTTCTTTTCTTTTAACACTAAAAAAAAGTTCGACCGACTTGGTTTTTAAGGGCTTTCGTCTGTTAAACACTTTTTTTATAAATAAAAACTGATTCACCGACTCCGTTTTTGAGGGTTTTTGCCCGTTAAACAACTTTTATTTTTAGTGTGACCTAAACTGAGAGAATTTGATGCCAACGACAAAACATATTTTCAAATGTGTTGAATTGTACAGCATTATACTGACTAAAGCTGGCCAAGAAGTGAAAGAAAACTGAACATAATCAAGCCTAGGTTTAAAAAATACTGTAAAACATACTAGGTGATGATCTATGAAAATGCCTGCATAAATGAAGCTGCTATAAGAAAGAATTTTACCTCAATAATATCTGGGTCAACAAAATCTGCAACATTTTTGCTATTCCAAATTTCGGGTATTATATCATACTTCTCATCTTTGTTTTTCAGATCCCAGTTCTCTGGAAACAAAAAAGAAAGCTCATTAGCAATGCTTAATAAACATTGAAAACACTAAATGATAAATACCATACATAATTCTAAGGATTCATAATAGTTGATATCCTGCTGGAAGCATTACACCAAAGACTAGTCACATACTTACCTGTATAAGGAAGGTGATGGTTTGTTCATATCATTCATTAAATAAATGTCCCTAGCAGCAGTTTAAACAAAAACAAAAATGTCCTACTTCTGTTCATAGCATGAACAGTTTATAACAAGGAAGCGTTGAACTAAAGGATTTACATGTGTCTTCTTTCCTCAGTGAGAAATGTGTAACTTTTCTAATCAATAGATTTTTACACTTACTTTGCAGATCAAGAATATAATCATCTCCTAATTCTTGTTCTATATCTCTTTCAAGTTTCTTTTTCTGCGATGTTTGCATAGACTGACGTTTTATCAAAACAGCTTCTGGTATGCAAGGTGATCTTACCTGTAATTTATAATGGATTTATAACTAATAAAATATAACACTGACTTTTTTATAGCTATATACATAAATTATAACCATACTACCTTAAAAGTAGCCTGACACACAATAAAGGTATTTAACAATTTCTAACTTGATGTATTTGTACTTTTAATATTATAAGTACACTGGATGTCAGATGCTAAAGCATTCGTATCACACCACAGACCACAAATAAAATGAAATAATGATTTCAATTATTATCTTTAAATCGTTGTTATGTGGTATGCCACATGTTCTCATAATGTACCTTCACATATTTGAATGGTCTCCAGCATGACAGATTGTTGACAGAGGGAGACATTTTAGATATTGCTGAAGTTGCGCTGTGTTACTAAAAAGAAAAAAACTAGGTTATGAGAATTGTGTTAACCAAAAACACAATACCTTAGTGTCTCTTTTTTCAGGTATAGCCAAACGGAGCCTATTCAGTACATCATTGACCTTCTTTCCTTTCATTTTAGCATCTACTCTGTGGGCGAGTAGCCGATCACAAGCTTCTGTCTTTACATTCATGACTCCTTCTTCTGTAAGTGTACTCATCGGAATAACTGGTATTCCCTCCTCTTGAAAATCTTCAAAGATTTTCTGAAATTATGCACATGGTATATTTAAATAATGTGGAGTGCACACCAAAATTGAAAACCCTTATATATTAAAACATTACCCCATGCCCAAGAAGTTACTGTAGTAAACCAAAACATAATTAAATGAAATTAACAAATGGCTGATAAATTTATTTTGAGATTACTGTTTGACAGCAGGTCAATATCTTCCTTCACTCTATAATCACTAACTTTTTTCTGAATTTGTTTACCTTGTGCTAAGTTTTCTTATTCCCTCTTCAAATTATGAATTTAAATAACAAATACAAGGATGCAATTTTTACATCAGATGTGAAGATGCTGTACAGCTTAAAATTTAGTTGTGTTCCTAATGTACATATTTAATAGGGTGGATTTAAGATGATTATCAATGTGTTTTTCTTACTAAAATTCGGTATTATTGTTATCTAAGGAGCACACAAATAAAAATATATCCCTTAAAGTATAATAAGAACAACTGTCCATGTCATATCCGCAAATGTGCCAAATTTCAAATATTTATCTCCATCCCTGTGGAATAAATAATATAATTTGAACACCAGAGACACATGTGGGCATTTTATATACACAATTTGATGTGAGGGATAAATACTACACAAGCATCTGATTGAATTCAATATGGCAGTTAATAAACAGTTAATGATTGTATTTCCTAAACCATATGATTAAAATGGGATGATTTCCACCACAGGTCACTATCATAGATCAAAATTTTGAAAACGACATACAGAGTTTTGATTGTGAATTTCTTTTAGTCAATTTAAATTTAATTAAATATTCAACGTGAATTAGAATGATAGTTATGGAACATAATACGCTTTTTACATAATAATGTAGTGATACGCCACATAACAGCTAAAGTGGAGAAGTAGGCATAAACGTTATGTCACCATCAAAACATATAATCTTAGTGAGCAGTTACAGCACATGAAGCAAGGATATTTACAAATATTCATATTCTTTTGTTGGATAGATTTTTAGCTTCAAAATTGAAAAGCAAGACAATTGAACATATCAGCAAATAAATGTTAACAAACATGACATGTACCTTGTACTCGTCACTTAATTCATCCATCGTAACAACATCTATTTTATTTGCACAGATCAATAGTGGCTTGTTGGCAAACAGTGGTCGAATACTTTTAAATAATGCCACCTGAAAACAGAGATCATGTATGACTATTATAAAACAATTCCTTTAATGGTATAAATACAGATGTTGATCCAGTAAAAATAATCGTTATGGTAGGTATAGCTTAACTGTATAGTAAAGTTTCATGCAAGAATGACATAGTGGAGCAACAGTAGCATTTAAAGTGTCCTTTACTACTCACAAAAAGCTGCAAATAAGAAACATACACCAGTCTAGATTCATGTCACATTATAACAAAAAACCCTACTTATGGTACACAAATCAAGAGGGAAAACTGTTAATACAAAAAATATATCAAAAATAAAAATGTTGCACAACTTTGGGACTATAATCTTACACTACTTAACAAGTTTTATCTTGTTTAAAGAGTTACACACCTCTGGTATTTTGACAACTGTTATTAAAGAATGAATACTGTAATTACCTGTTCAGGTATTGTATGACCACACTGTTCTGACGTGTCCATAACATACAATATTGCAGCACGAATGTGTGCTAAAGCAGTAATAGCTTGCATCTCAATAGTGTTTCTCTCTTCTAGTGAATGATCCAATATACCAGGGGTATCAATAACTTGCCAGCGAAGATACCTGTAGTCTGTATGACCAACATAAAGTGACTTTGTGGTGAATGCATATGGCTGGACCTCCACATCAGCTCTAGTTATCTAAAATTAAATTCATCAAAAAAGTGTAAACAGCATACATCATTACGAATTATTCATCTTTGACACAGTACCATCATGCTAATAATATATCTTATCGTTGGCAGACCTAGGATAGATTCAAATCTAAATTGGAAATCTGACCGAAAATGATCACTCATAAACTAAAAGAGAACCATGACTCTCCCTCTTGGTATAATAAGATCTATGAAACAAAATTTTGATCATCTGTTTTGGATTCAAACAATTCAATGAAATATTTTTCATAAAATGAAGTTTTGCACCAAATTCAACCAGAAAGAACTGGTTAGATTTACCACTAAGCCTTGAGAAAAACAACATTATAATAGTGAAAACAAAGAAACCAGAGGCAGATCCTACATTATTACTTAATCTAAGGATGAACAAAAATATTACCATGTGTATTTAATATCAATTTACATGTATTTAAATTAGATTTCATTGACACACCTACCTTGTTAATAAAGCTGGATTTGCCTACATTAGGAAAGCCACATATTAGCAGAGTTCTAGTGTTAGGATCAATAGAAGGAAGACGCGAAAGATGCTGTCGGACTTGCTCCAAGTACGATAAACTCTGTCCCTGCCTCCTCATAATTGTACACATTCTACAAAAGTAGTGTCAAGAAAAAAATACATTTTATAAGGTAGGCTAAGAAACTTGGTTTAGCTTTAGGCTGTTTGTTCCGGAACAAGGATATTTGTAGTGGATACATTGTTCTTTGGAAATAACTTTAATTACTCTTCTCTTTCTTGCTGGCACATATACAAGACTTTAAGCTGTTATCTAATACTAAATAGATTACTTCCCAGGAATGCATACGGAGAATTTAGCTCGGGAAAAAAATTGAATCCTACCTGCCAAGTGCAGCCTTTTTTAAACATTTGCATCTGTATAATGAATCACCATATTTCATCAGTCGAACATAATCTTTGGCAACACTGAAAAGATAGTTTTCAAAGCGTCCTAGATACACTCCATACATACAAACTCTGACACATAGACTCACATAACTCAAAACATATCATTAGAACCTAATTGCGTATGTAAATTTGAATTTGTTCACATTAAAACAGGAGAAGATAGTTCATATAATCACTTATGTTAGATTCTAGACATGAATTACTGGGTAATTATACAATTTTTTCTTTTTGTTGATTTCTCATTTTTTCCCAGTTTGAGATACATGTAATTTGCCTATGTTGGATAATATAATATAGTTGTGTCAAAGAACAGGTTTACAAAGAGCTCTAGACATTACAATTTAATCAATAAATGATAACTTACTTGTCAATGAGATGTCTTGCTGTATTTATCTGTCCAAGAGCCAGTTTATAATGATCTTTGTCATATAACACATTTAACAAATCGGCATAAAAGGGATGGATGTCCTACAAAGTGAACTTAACAAATAAATTTGCTCACATAAAAGTATCACTAACACACGCATTACAGTGCCAAAAGCTAACATAGCAGAAAAATTAAATTACCCATGTATGCTGTAAAAAGATTCAATTGCATGCCTACAATTAAAATTACAATACTCGCTTTACGTACAGTTGAAATAAGCACATTTACACAGAGTTAATATATGATTTTTTTTTCATCAAAAGTAGCCAAACTCTTGTGTGACTTCAAGCTTTATTGATTTGTAAATATGATGTATGAGGCTTGACAAACATCCTAAAAAGCTTGTATCTGAAATAGTTACGAAAGTGACATCAAGGACTGCAGTTTCAACCTTTTTAGTTTTAGGCAAGCCTCAACCTATCAATGAGGTGAACAGTTTAGTGACACTCCCACTAACCTCTAACTTTGGAAAATCTGTAAGAATCTGTGATAATTTATCATGATAATTCTGTTGCGTGTATTTGATTTTTCTCATGTAAAAATTTCTAATCCTAGAAATTTTATACTGCTTATGTACAACTGTTGGTGTCTTCCTTTGTGTCTTGGACAAAACAATATCCACAAAATCCTGAAATATATGA
The DNA here is from genome assembly GCA_028565635.1 of Phoronis ovalis. Classification (NCBI taxonomy): domain Eukaryota; kingdom Metazoa; phylum Phoronida; family Phoronidae; genus Phoronis; species Phoronis ovalis. The sequence continues at coordinate 25,009 of JAOXYB010025513.1, read as the reverse complement.
TACTAACATTAAATTTCAGATATATGGTAATATGGACTAATATTTGTAATTCGATTTCACAATTGACAATTATAATATCATCGAAAACCATCAAAATTTTAAAAAATGATAAAAGGAATATGAGATTCCGTTTAGTCAGATAGCTAATGAAACTGAATATTCACTCAAAATTTGTAAACACATACCTTTGCTGTTGGAACAGTAGTAATTTTCTTGAAATTGTAGTGTGCCATGTCGACTGATTGCTTTATCCACATGGACTGTCTATGCACTTCTTTTTTGCGCACTTCCTTTTCCGGTTACAATCTTTCATTGCGCCATCTGGGAGTCGCACCATAAACCGATCAGCTTTCCACTTGACTGACCTTAGACTGACATCAGTCGTTAGAAACATTGATTGGAGTTTTTTAATAAATGCATTATAGCACTAAAATACATAAAACAGTTGCTAGAATAAACTGGTAAGCTCCGGGTAAGCTCTCTGCAATTTTGCCCGCAAAAGCTGTTTACAATGTATCATATGTTTATGTGGTCCATTGTATATGTTTCTAAAATTTATTTATGTTTCTAACTATATAAAGCTAGGACTGCCATATATTTTTCTCCTTCAAATTTCAAAGTTAAGACTGCCGGATTATTTTCTCCTTTACATTAAATTTTTAGACAAATCTTTTGAATGACTTTTTTAGGAAAATTATTTTTTATAATAAAATTTACTCATTATTATCTTAAATTACAGAGCCGACTAACATTAGTCTAGACTGACCTGTAAACTGAAGTTTTTGATAGAATTTTTCAATAGTTGAATACATATTTATTATTTTCTTGTAAACTTCCTTAAAATTTGTTTCTTTTTATAAGAACCTGGATTTAAGACGGAACACATGGTGCAATAAGTTTCACAGTTTTCAAACTAAATAAAATAAGTTATTTCTCGGAGTATCGACACCTTCAAACAAAATTTAATTACTAAGTTATCCCCGTATGCAAGAGATAAACATGTTTGCGTATGCAAGATATAAGCTTGATACATATTCCAAATTAAATTTTAACGATGTAAAACATTACTGTCCTGAGTCAAAAAAAAATATATATGATGTATTAAACCCAAATAGTGTTGCAAATGAAGCAAAATTTCTGGCAAAATGAATAAAAGTCCAGACACCGGCAAATAGCCACATTGTAAAAATATTTTTAAGGAGGGCCTATTAAGAAAGAGCGCGAAAAAATACGATGACATGCGCAATGATAACCCATTTCCCGCGAATTGTACCACGTGATACCATATTTGTGAACTCACCGGCTTGATGAAAGGAATTCTTGCGATATGATTGGTCGAGCATCGTAAAGTAGATTAAGTGTGAATAATAAGATCTGGATAGTTAGCCAAAACATACCGGCTTCTGGGAAGAAAAAATCTTGAAAAGATAGTTAGCAACTATATTTGAAATCCCAAGTTATCGGGATGGCAATGGTTGATGATCTAGCTGGTAGTGACGGAGAATTTTTGACAAGAATTAAGCGCACAAGATTAGATTCGAGCCGTCTAGACGGTACAAATCCTACAGGTCATAAAGCCCTGGAGCTTGAAGGAGTCATCAATGTTTTGAAGAATTGTGACGATTACGAAGGGGGAATTAATTGCAGTATATGTGGTAGGTAAAAATAGAAACACTATTTAAATGTACTGCACAATTTTCATGCTGTCACATGTAAATGTTGTTACAAAAATCATGATACCATTTGGTTGTTTTTGTAGGCGGCCATGCGTGTGGCCATTTAAATTTCTACATTCTTTGTTTGAATTCTAGGAAATTTTTCGCCGAAACTACATAAATACTTTGCGGCACGCGTCAGATTATATATTTGTACGTGTATTTTGTTTCTTTTTACTGAAAGCATTATTTCTTATAAAGTGTCACGGTACACATTATTTTTGATTAATATTTTAAACATTTTTTTCCTGAACAAGCACATGGTCTATGAATAATAATGAGCGTTGTCCATTGATAAAATTTGACCTACTTAAAGTAGGTCATGTGTATTTATGTGGTTTCTTGCATATTTCTCTAATAGAAGCAACACTTATTAAAGAAAATACTTTCATTCATATTTATATATTGTATTTGTGCTGGATTACATTAAAATTGATTTAATATTGGATATTTTGCCAGTAATTGTACTATTTCTAACACTAGTAATTTTCTTTTTAGGGAAACTGTACAAAAGTCGAGTTTGTTTCACAAAACATCTTTGGGAACATAGCATTTACTGGGATTTATTTGATGGTGCAAAGAACCATGAACGTGTGTTATCCATCCAAGCTGCATTAATCCTATACAGTGGTAACCATGGATACAGTTTTGATGGATCTAATGTACTTTCATATCTACTGGTAACATCGCCCCATGAAAAGAAGAAAGAATTTAATGACACTGCCAATGAAATAAGAATACCTGAAAAACACAAACTGAAACAAAAGCCAGTGTCGCCACTAAAGCGAAGGAAAAGAAACTCTACTGGAGATTCTTGTGATAGTACAGGTAGTGGTAATAGTGACTGACACAGGCATAAAGAAGATTGTGGAACTCGTCGGTCGAAGAGAAACTTTGTTTTAACCCGTACTTTGCCAAATACAATTGTACCTGGAATTGATTATTGAAGGTAATTATGTTTTTAGAGATATAAAAATTGAAATAATATTTTTTAGCTATATTTATTCATACACATTTTGGGAGTTGCTAATATTTGAAACATGCACTGCAGTTAAAAAGTACTGCTGCGTGAAGTTGTTGTTTTATTATTCTCAACCAGTTGTAACACACAGTACGCAAGAAATAAGCAATAATTATTATTGAGCAGTTTTATACAAGTTTTTATAGGGAGGTAGTAAATGTATAAATAATGTTTACGAACAGAGAAGCATCAGACATTGTCCAGGTTCATACATTACCTGGTTGATTATCAGTTTCTATAAACAGAAATTTCTAATCTTTGTGATGTTAATCTTTTTAAACCATTGTTAATACCACAGAGATGATGTTTACATTGTTAACCTGAAGAAATTCTGTTCTTCACTAGAATTGTTGCCTTTATCAAACATGAGTGACTTTATGAATATTGTGTAACAACCATGTTTATATTTTTTCTAATGAAGTATGATTACTTATTCTCTAGCTTTGCATAAGGGTCAAAACGTTGTTATTCCTTTATCAAAAGAAACTATTTTGAACAATTGTGATTTTTGATAGCTTCACAGTTCATGTTGTGAACCAGCTGACAAATGGCATTGTGAGTCACTGGTTTCAGTTTCTTTAAAATTTATTATCATTCTGTGTATATTGTTACTGTATGTCTTGCATGTTGTATGATACAACATACCTCTGTTAAGAAAGTGCTAAGAGGAGTATCTTTTATTTTTGTATTTTTGTAAATAATTTGATAACCTGTGAAGAGAAATCTGAAAGTTACAGATTTCTACTGTGTTGTACATAAAGTAAATATATCTGTAACCAAAATTATATTTTTACATACCAGAAAATCTGCATTTATTCAGTGTATATTTTGTTTATTTCCTTCTTTTTAGATGTAGATGTTCTTACTGGTAGTTTTGCTTTTGCACTGCTGGTAACAGTTGCCTGTCAGCTTACTTTATTGTATAGCAGTCACAAATATGTGAAGAAACTGGCTATTGGTCAGGTAATATAATAGTCACATATGATTAGTTCAGTTCCACAGTGACCACATTTACTGTTTATGGATAGCCTCCTTTCACTAGTTGTTTACTTGAACCAATGAAACAAAATGCTAGTAACACATGGGAGTTTCGCCTGCATTTAGGTTTTAGAAAAACAATCAAAGAAGACCAATGAAGAAGGTTCAAACTAATTGTTATCGTAAGTAGACAATTATTGTACATGTAATAAAACTGAAATATATCATTATCAGCAATATATTAAATGAGGAGAGTGAACGTTACATATTCCCGGTGAAACTTTTATTTGTTTAGGTTAGTGTAACGAAAACGCCATGTATATGTATTACAAAATAATCCTGTCATATAAGTTGCTATACAATAACATGTAACTTATTTTATTGTAATGGGAAAACAAAGTAATGCACTATCACAGCAGATTGGAAAGGAGTTAGGATTGTTAATTGCGGAAACTAGGGGGGGAATCACAAGACGAGATATTTACGTAATCATAGAGATGTGTTGTGTTGTTATCGTAGATACCAATTAGTTACCCAAGATGGGAATTAAACATTGCAAGATATAAACAAAGTGTTTGGAAGAATGTTAAATATCAACGTTTTGGTTGGCTTTGGTTACGTTTTTACAATGTGCAACTACAGTTAAAATTTTTCATTGTTACCAATTTTTATAGGTAATTTCTAAATATTTTTTACAAGTGATCAAATGCTGAACAGAAGTCAAAATATTGAAGTTTTAAAAGTATGTTAAATATTTTATGATGAAAATAAATTGATATAATTTGTACATGTTTGGTAAATTTGATTATTTCATGGGCATGTCTTGGATATACATATGAAGCAATTAAAGTAGCATGGAGTTTTCAAAATGTATATGACAAGGGAGTTGCTGGTCCATATCATATCCGACAAATCACATAGTCCCATGCACAGTCCTAGATACGTGTCAGAGTAGGGGTTATATACCCAGGACTAAGGGACCCCAAACTGTAATCGTGCTAATGCCAAGTAAATCAAAGAAATACCAACATTTACAGAAATTGCTTATATTCCAGAATATATATTGAACTGTACAAAACATTGTATGTGATCCTGCCACATAAAATACAGATGAGTATATGCTATATTGTAAAAATGGAGTACACACTGTAAGAGTATAAAAAAATAACATATGGGAATGTTTACAAATCAGTTAGTCTGAGATCAAAAACTAGTGCACATACAATAATCAAAATAGGATAATTCAATAAAGCATAATCACAAAATTCTGGCGGGACATTTTGTGCAAAACCTCTCAAATATTTAATCATAAAAGGGACGGACATTGTTTGATGACTTGATTAATAAGATTAATACTTCTGTGCAGGACGGAATATAAAACATTCACAAGGGATCTGGAGTATTCAATAAAGCGTTGCTTCTTTCGATAACAAAAACTGATAAAAGTGCCATCTTTAAGCACACATAAATGGATGGTACACATTATTTTAATATCAACTATCAAATAATATCTGGATAGACAATAAGATACCATGCAACTATGAAATTAACTTACTGCTTTGAAAAATAATGATTGTAACAATTGTCTACTTTATATCTTATCACAGTTTTTTAATATAAATGTTGCAAATAATTATTAATCTTACATTAGATTGTTTTCTCAAAGAAACGTTCTCAAGTAGTATGTATAATATAAACATTTGGAATATAAAGAAGTATGCATAACATTATAGGGAAGCATTCCATAACCATATTATTGAAACGCTTCTTTTTAGGGCTATAGAAATATGCTTTCTTCACGCTAACAATCGTCAAAACTTTCACTAGTTAAAATGCATCACATATTAATTTCCATACTTAAGATCACTTTGCCTTGGATAAATCTGTCTCCTTTTTACTGATTTGACTCTCTAGATGAGCTACACGTTTCATTAAAGATTCTTTCTTTTGAAGTAATGAGCTTAGTTGTTGGTTCATAGTTTCTATACGCTGTCTGTCCCCATTTGATGATTCAAGTTTTGTAATTCCTTCTCGTAAGCCTGACTCTGACTTTAGGACCTATAAAAAATGTTGAATGAATAATATGGTCTCCAGTTGTGGATGCAAACTCTACTGACGCATGGATAAGCTTGTTTCTAGCAAGTTTCATAAAAGCCTGTGTGTAATATCAAGTATCCGCTTGCAGTAAATAGGTACAGGTAATAGTTCTGTTTAGAAGCAGAAGCAATTGTGTAACTAGTCAGGTTTTTTTCCTCCATTCTTATCCTTAAAACCAACATTTTTATGTTGGCCTCATTTTAGCAAGGTCACAATAATTTTTTTCATGTAATCCGAATATATGCAATAGAGTTAGTGTGAAAAAATTACCTGTGAAAGTTCAGCATTCAAACTATCTTGTTTATCCTGTAATTCATTCACTTGCGACCTTAAGAGATCTTTGTGGTTGGTAACTGGTGTAGTTTTTGGTCTAGGCAATGAAGGTCTGAAAATGTAAGGAAAGTAAAATAGAGTCTTTTAAACACTTTGTTGATAGGTGACAGTCAGGGCCGGATTAAGCTAGTGCGGGGCCTGTAGCATAGCTATGTGCTAGAGAAAAATATCAGTTATCGAAAAAGGTCGCTGAAATGTCTCCGTGCTGCAAGAAATTTTTTTTTTTTAAAAGCCGTTTCTACTCCTATTGTACCAATACGCCCAGAATAAGTAACAAAACTGCAAGTTATATTTTCTGAGCAAATTTGTTGATGATACTGGAAATGTCTATTTCACGCAGAAGTTCATGTTCAATGCTAATTAGAGTGAAATTGTAAACTTACAATTTGCTTTGTACTTGTTCAGTTTTGCCTTTCAATTCCATAAGTCGTCCAGCAATAAAGTCACTGCTGGCATTTATACCACCTTGGCCATTCAAGATTTGGCGGAGATGAGCATTACTAGAGAACCTTTCATAACCATGAATACGCTCTGACAGGCTCTGAAAAGTATAACATTATCTGTAGCAAAATTCCAGTAAAACTGCAGTTAAAAGACACATTGAATCAAGGACAATGACAAACTTTAGTAACAATAAGAAATATCCCAAAAGTAATGGTTTTCTACAACTATATAGTTCAATCAAGGATCTGTTACCAAACATATTTTTCTTTTTTGCATTGTAAGAAACATCTGGCAATTTTTTTACTTGTTCTGTCTGTATAATGCACAAAAATCACAAACTTTATTTTAATAAGCAAAAATTGATGTTATTTTTATGATCAAACTTGTAGCAGTAGTAGTATCATCATATGGTAAATATAAAACATGTTTCTTGATGCAGTTTCTGCAGTTCATATTTAAACAGATTTTCTGTTGCATGCCTACCTGATCAGAGAAATCTTGTTGCACAGGGTCATTTATTTTAGTGTTAACCAATTCAGAAAATACATTGGATTTTTCATCAGAGCTTTGAGCAACTTCGAATGCCATATCAATTGCTGAGCGACCAACAGATGGAGCACCAACAAGACTTTGTGTAGTTGGCGATGTTTTTGCTCGTGAGAAAAACATGTCTTGACACACCACTTTTAGAGCCTAAAAAGATAAAATAAATGTTGATGACAGTTGTATTGTGGTTTACCTAGAATTATCAACGGATGTAGAAAGCATTAAATTTTAAGACAAATTACAATCAGTTTTGTAAACTTTGGCAGTAATGAACTTTCTTTGCTTAACTGTAATACTCAATTTTGGCCTTATTCTACTGTATGCAAAAAAGTTTATACTTACTCTGTAGAACTGTCTCAAGAACATAGGATTTGAATCGTCACACAAATCATTAACCTTAGCATGAGCCAAACTGTGTAAGATAACAAGAACAAATTCTCCGATGGATTCCATTCTTTCCTGTCGTACAAACAATATCTTTCGAGCATGCTCATAGAAAAATGAATGACGATAAGCGTTATTATCATAATTATTCTTTGGAAGATTTGATGCTAACAGTAGAGTGACATCTGGTGTATGAATCCACTTGTGCAACATTCGTGAAATAAATACACCATAACGGTAAATAACAAATTCTCGTGGCGTGATGTCATTTATATCTACAGGTACCAGTTCACCACCACACATCCACTGGGCATCTTTAACGTCGATGTATGGATTACTATAATCTGCTCCTTGAACTCTGGCATTAGGACCTGAAGCACCACCTTGTTTGTCCATCATATCAGCCAGATCGTTAATTTGTTGAAACAATGGTGAAGCCATTAACATGTTTATCCAGTCTTGTTCTGTATTACCAGTGGATGTGAATGGCATTGCAGCAGCAGTAGCAGCCTGTAACAAAGTAGACATATCAGATATCAATTGCTGTAAGTAAAAGGCTTGGGAAGTTTTCATAAGCTATAACATTAGGTGACTCTGCCATACTACAAAATCAACACAATCGTATGTCTGTTACATGAAATTTACAACTGTAAATAAAGACTTTGTCTTATTGAATCCACAAAAATCCGAGTTAGTTACTAGTGTTATCTTGATGAGAAAGGAGTAATATGTTAGTTTCTACTGTACACCCTGTTAAGTTTTTAGCAAATATAAACAATTTCCCTAACTACTGTTCAGTATGAAATATATTCTAGTAAATCAAATTACATTTCGTAAAGTCTGTAAATAGGTTAACAAACCATATTAAATAGTTATTTGGAAAAATATGATATGAAATTTATTTATTAACAATATACTACATTATGTCTAAGCAAAGCTTAAAAAAAAAACATTAAAAGTTTATGAAAGGTACCTGTGGAGCCACTTTTCCAGCAGTAGTACCAGGTCTGCCAGTAGATGTCACTGTACCATCCCCACCTCTGCTAGCAGGACCTGAGGCATGTGTTAACTGTGACTGCTCCTGTGTAGATTCCAAAGCTTTACGCTGCATATCCCTTCGTTCTTCCTCGTCCTCTTCCTTCTGATTTTCCTTGGCAATTTTGGCTGCAAGTAAAGTCAAACCATTATAAAGTTTGGAATTAGCTATTACACACAACTTCTTGTTCAACATAAGATTTGAGCATTCATTCTTAACATGGACAATTTATTTTTAATCATTTAATAATGTATGCACTTCACGGCTATTATAATAAATCAGTCATACCTGTAAGAAGATTTCGTTTCTTGTTGCGGCGAGCATCCAGCTTGGCTTTCAGAGCAGACTTACTACGGTCCTGCTCAGATTTCATAGATTCCTCAAACTTCTTCATGGCTTCCTCGTGTTCTCTCAGCAAACGGTCACGTTCCTAAAACAAAGCAAACCTGTCAGTATCCAAATTCTTGACAAAAAGTAATTTTTTGTCTCATCAAGGTAACAGGGGAAGATTTACTAACATCACATTTTCTTTAATGTACTTTTTAAAATTAGTTTTCCGAAAATATATAATTCTTTGCCAGAACATGACACTAATTTTAACCTACTTTAAGCAAATGTATTATGACACAGAAAATCTGTATTAACTAATAATAACATTTATTTTCTTACAAAGTAGCCCAAAACAGTTGTACAATAAGAACATATTATAAAACCCATTCAAAGGCGGTTACAGTAATATAATGCACTCAATTCTTTAATTGTTCCTCAATTAAATACCTCTTGTGAGATATCCATCTGTTCAATCTCCTGCCGTTTCTTTTGTTCACGCTCTTCTTTCTGTTTTTGCTGCATACGTTCTCGTTCAGCTTGACGACGTTTCTCTCTTTCTTCATCTCGTTTTCTATCATCTTCCAACTGGCGTTCAAGCTCTCTGAAAAACCAAGGAACATAATATAATCCATAGTAATAAGTTTAGAAAAAAATGCATACAAGCACATTGAAAGATTAATCACTGCTGTTTGTTGATAAATGCACGAACTGGGAATGATGTAATATTATATTTAATATGCCAACAAGCTTGCTTGCAGCACAGGTTTGCCTTACTTGTATTGTGCAGCCAATTTGTTTTTCTGTTCTTCCTCCTTTCGATTTCTTTCTGACTTTGCCTTTTCTAATTCATCTTGTAGTTTCTTTAAAATGTTATCCCGATATTTCTGTGCCTCTTCGGCTGCATGTTTCGCATCTTCCTCATAATGCCGAATAAGTGCATCTGTGGGTGACAAATCACGAAAGGCATCTGCAAGTTCTTGTAGTTGTTTCTCTTTTAGGGCAAGTCGAGCATGAATTTGACGAGCCTGAAGCTCAGGCAGAATATCTTTCTCTGCTTGATCAATCAATTGTGGTGTCAGATTGTCGAATTCTGCCAATTGTTTCTGAAATATGAAGCAAAAACTACATTTAAGAGTACTACAATTTCGTGTTTACATGCATTTGTAACCTATTCAGAATAAATAACTGTTTTTTTTAAGTAGTAAGAACAGCGGCACCACATTCACATACTTAGGTGTTTAAAGGAATGTCATTGCCATGTCTTCCATTCAAACTGGTATTAAACGAACAAGTAGCAGAGCAAGAAATTGACGTATTCACATATTGCGGATACTTCAGTCACTGGTGAATACTGTGAAGATACACTATGACTTTAATTTAATTTAGTGTAACATACCTCTTGCTGTCGTTTCAATTCATCTTTCTTGCCAGCTAACTCAGCACTTGACAATGATCCAGATTTCGAGATTAAATCCATCAATTCTTGTTCAAATGCTGTGACAAGACTGTCTCTGGCAGTCTGGCGATCTGTAGCCATTTTAACCCGGGCAGTAGCTCTAGCAGCATCAGCCTCTCTTTCAAGTTGGTCCTCCAAGTGAACAGCCTCTTTAATATGGCGCTGACGCAGAATGTTGTATATCATGTTTTCAGCTTTGTCATCACCCACATCCTATAAACAGACATAGTCAGGGGAAATTAAATAAACTTCAAAATAAACACATTAAAAACAGTCCTGTAGAATGTAGATCATCAAATGTAGCTAATACACTATGGTAAAATAATGACAGAAAGAGAATAATTAATTTTGAATAAGCACAGAAATTGCATGGAATTATAAACAATACATTAATAAATGTAACAATATGTTTTGTTTTTTATTTTACTTAAAACCAAAGGCAGCAATAAGTGATGGGGACATCTGGAGTACTAATAATTGTACTAAAACTGATCACAGTCAAAATTTGAAGCAATACTAACCTTCAAGCCGTCTTTCAAGGCATTCTTCTCAGCCTCCTGAGAGATCTTACTATTCAGAGCATCTCTTTCCTTTTGTTGTTCATTGAGAGCCTGCTTCATTTCAATCTCATGCTTCTCAGCCAATTGTTGAGCTACTTTCTTCCGTCTCTCGGCAATCTAAAACATATAAAATGAGGGAAATAATTAATCGTTGGCACAGTACATTTAAGGTAATTCTTTTTTTCCTATTGGTTAAAATAGTAAATAATAAAAAGAGTAGCAACAAATGACTCTACAAGTAAATACATTTGAGTCTGATCTCAGTATTATTACTTAAAATTAGTTTGCTCAAATGACATAGTAAAATTATAAATTCTGTTTAGATAATCAAAAACTGTATCTTAATTGCCAGAGTTTAGATGCACACCCTTCTAACGAAAATTGCAGGCCAAAACGCTGATTTTCAGTAACTTGAGTCATGATCTTCTGTTGCATTGTTCAACTTAAAAAGCAACAACATTGTTTTCATCAAGATAAGATGTAATGTTGAATGGCTTAACTGTCAATTAAGTATGTTCACCTTATCAGCTAAAGCTTTTTTCTGTCGTTCTTTCTCAGTGTCCATGTTTCTTTCTAATGCTTCAACTTCTTGTTTGTGTGCCACTAACAAACGTTCATATTCTTCTTGTGACAAGTTCCTTCCTTGAAGCTGCATTTCTCGCTCAAACCTTGCCTTGTGATTGTCACTTGCCTAAATGGAAAATAAAATCAATCAATAACAGATGCACTATATTTTTATAATGTGTCAGCTGGATACTACCAAATCCTAATTTTCTACTATAAAGGAAGATTAATTGGTATAATCATTAATTTAGAAGAGTATAAACCTATGCAAACAGAAATTCATCAAGCTACTTATGAAAATCTCATCTCTAAATTCTCAAACCATGCAAACAACTGAAATATTCACTGAAAACAACATAAATGTGTGAAGTAACACAAATTATACACATTATGGAAAAATTGCATAATGTTGGTAAATAATCATAAGCTCATTATAGTGATAGAACATCATTATTTAAATTCACAAGAAAGAAAACATGCTTCATGGCTGGGAGTTTATACAGCTTTATACTGGGACCATAGTTGATTGAAAAAAGGTTGAAAACAAACACCACACTTTTCTTCTGTTTAAAAAACTTAGTTACTCATGATGCACATGTTTCCCCTATTATGCTTAAATAATAATCACACCTCAATTTCATGGCATAACCATTACTAAAAAAAACCCCGGTATTCATCAAATCTAACTACACAGTAAATCACCCAGCATTCCAATATTACCTGTTCCAAAAGCTATGAAAAAAGTATTAAGAAATTCATAAATATTGAAAAAACAATTCTGAAAATTTGAACTAAAAGAAATCAGTAGAAAAGTTCGTCAAGTTACCATAAACAGAATAACACTAACACGTTAATTTATTAATTTGAAGAATGGTATGTATTAGACATCAAGATAAAAATTATCCACATAAATGCAGTAACATCAAGTAGCAATAATATAGATATTAAATTTCTCCTAATGAGTTCAAACAAAGCACAGGTTCTAAAAACTGTCACAGCGGGGTACTTGCCATTCATGGTTACTGTATATGTGCCGCCCCTTTGGCTCCATATTTACCACGGGGTATCTTTTTTATGTTTATTTAACCATTTTTGTCATGCGGTGTGCTTTTTTGCAAATAAATTGTCATCATGAGGTATATCTTTTCATTAAATAAGTGTTTACCGCCAGGTGTTTACTGTATTTGCCATGAGCATAAATATCTAGAATTTTTTTTATCATGGGGTGTTTTTTCCAAATAAATTTTTACCAAGGGATAAATTTTTGGAATGCAGTTTTTACCATGGGGTAAGAGTTTCTTACCTTGGGCCGCACCGCTGATGGACAGTAAAAAAACTCACCAATTTCTTTTGAGTGTCTAGTTGATCATCAACTATCACAAAAGCTCTGTCTTGTTCATTATTCAAGTCTTTGTTAGTGTCTCTTAATTTCTTCTTTTGATTTTCTTCAAGTTGCGCCTGTTGTTTCATTTGTGCATCATACAGGCGTTGCTGTTCATCAGAAGGTTTGTCAGTATTCAGTTCATTACTGATGTTTGAGATGATTTCTGCAGATTCTACATCACCTTTAGCAACCTAAAACATTTCAGCATACATCAGAAAACTCAAAGTCACACATATATGTAGTATCAATCAGATGACTGAAAAATAGGTGACACTTGTTCAGGAGAATTTCCATATTAAATTTAATTTTCTTCCATAGGACCATAGGAATAATTAGTGAAGTAAGTGTCATTTGGTAAAAAAAATTCATGCCAATTTTTACCATAAACTGTCCAGCTGATAAATCTTAAACCAAATTCTCCAAACTCTATTGATTATGAACAAGAGACAAAATTATGACTATATGTTTACGAGTTATGAAAGTGTGAAAGATATTTCCTGCGAATTGACTCAATTACACTGAACTGTAAAAGTTGAGGGGGGATTAATTATAAATTACAGTAAGTTGTCTCTAAGTTAGGATAAGTATGATAAGAACAGTCATGGTTATTACTGCAGAGAGTAAGAAGGCTGTTTAAGCATTATGTTAAATATATGGTCATCCAGTAGAATTCATCGGTTAACTCACTGCTGCCTTAGTGATTCTGTTCAATTCATTAGCCACAGCTTGCTCTTTAGTCAGTTCCTCTTTCATACGTTTCCTTGCAGCAAGTTTAGCCAGTAAGCTATCTCTCTGTGCATCACGATCATCATCCAATTTCCCCTGTACTTTCTTTAAATCTTGTTCATGCTGTAGTAAAATTTTATCACGTTCGTCAGCAGCCTGATCTTTTAGACGTTTATGCAGTTCCGCATTCTCAATATCCCGCTGATTTTCCTAAAATAAAAAGATTTACTTTATAAAGTATTTCTACTATTGTGTCTGAAACTCAGGATTAGGGAACAGCTGCATTTCTAATAAATATGTTTACACAACAAAACCTTCTGAGAGTGGTGTTCCCCATCTAATGTGCTAAACTTTTGAGAGTCGTCTCTTATATCTTTGGCACTATGGAAGATCTGTTTCCTCTCTGTTTTAAATTTCGTAAAATATAACATTAATAATGTTTTTGTCAGTAACCAAGCACATGGTTTTGTTAAATATATAGGTATGAGTGTTGCACTTACAGTTCCACAAGTGTTTTATTAATAGCAATAAGAAACGATTTTTAAGCATAAATAAACAACCACATGTGTACAAGTTTGACAGTTAATGCTGCATAGCTACACACTGAAATGTAATGATCATCAAACAGTTGTTCCTACCCTTTCAATTTGCTTGAGTGCATCCATAAGAGCTCTGTCTTCCCTTGCCCTGTCAGCTTCATCCTGTGCTTCAACTGACGCAATCACATTCTTTTGATCTTCTTCTTGCAAACCCTTCAGGTCAGAGTCATCAGGTGTTTTCTTTTTACGGCGTTCACGGCGTGCACGAAGTTTGTCTTTCATGTTGTCAGTACGGCGTTTTACTTCTGCTGCTTTGCCTAAAATACAATGTCATGCGAATAATTAGAAAATCACTTATGTTGCAAAATATGTTAATAATATTACAAAACAAAAGGTTTTTTAAAATATTTAAATGCAGCATAAAATAGTTTAGTGTTTTAAAGAGCATGACAGTTGTTGTTACCTCTCAGCAAGAATCATTTCGAGCAGAAGGACAAACATGGCTATAATGACTATATAGATTGTGAAAAATAAAGGGACACAAATTAAGAAGTACTAATATTAAATTATGAAACATTCAGAGATCTAACTAAGATACAGAAAAACTCAGAGAAAATAATAAAACTAACAACTGGCACTTACCTCTTAGGGAGTTTAGTATTTCGTCTGGTGTTGTCACTCCACCCAGATGAAGGGCTCTCATTCGTGCTTCCATATCAGCATCATAATTATCCTCATCTTCAGCCTCAGCAGCAGATCGTGCCATATCGGCTAATAACCGAGCTTGGGCTTCTTGCAGCTTGCGTAATTCTGCATCTAATTCATCATGATTTGGTATAGTCATGTCTGGTACACCATCAACTGGCAGATTAAGTGACTTTGCTTCGTTAATATGCTGCTTGTGTAACTCTTTCTTTTTCTGCCTACGTTGATCAAGCAGACGTCTACGAAGTGCTTCCATCTGCTGCCGTTTTTGTTTATCCAAACCTTCATTAATTTTCTGTAAGTTTTGAGCATGTTCCAACATGATCTTTTCTCGTTCTTCTTCAGATGATGCCTTTTGCAGTTTGTCTACCAAAACTTGTTTGAAATCATCAATAGCACCTAACTTCTTTTGCTCAGACTCTTGCAATAAATCATTGATTTGGCTAATTTCATCGTTCTTCAATTTATTCTCTAAACTAGCAGCTTCATAAGTTTGCTTATCAAACAGGTGCTTGGCTCTTTCTTTTCTTTCCTCATCAGTTTCTGGTTTGCTGATGTCATTCTTTAGTTTCTCACTATCAGTGATAGTAAAAGTTGCTGGAACATTAGAGGCACCAGGTGCTGGCAAGCGTATTTCATTGCCACAAGGAGCGCGTTGTTGAGGCTGATCTATCCTAACTTGAACACGGCCTTCAGGGTCTACTTGTGAAGATCTACTAGCCATACCTGACGGTATTGTGCCCATACCTGATGGCACTGTGCCCACACCTGACGGTACTGTGCCCATACCTGATGGCATTGTGCCCACTCCAGGCACACGCTCTTGCATATGAGTGCCACCTTGTAATAAGTTCACTATATTACTATTCAAAACAAATGGCCCACCAGATTCTAACATAGCAATAAGTTGTTTTAACAAAGGAATGAGCTCTTGATCAGAAGTTGTAGAGGTAAGATTTGATTCTCCATACATTCCAGAAAGCGTTGCATCATAATCACCAGCCAATAAAGCTGATCCCATTAATACAGCTTTAGCCTCAATAGCTAAGAGTTCAGCAATTTGGCGATAGTACTCTAAAGCTGAGTGTTCCGCATCGAGATTTTCAGAACGTGTTAAAATCTGATCTTGAAGCTCGCCTTGTAATCTATCCTTGGCTTGATTGTATCGTTGTCGCACAACCATTTCTGCATCAGGATTCATAGCACCGTCTAACTCAGCCATGCGATCGTTAAATTTCTGATCTTCCATTTGTAATTTATTGAAGAATTTACGAACTGTTTCCACAAATTTCTTATGCGTTGCATTGTGGGAATCTTCATGTTTACGTTCTGGCTCATCAGCTTCAGTTAGAACAGCAATGACATCAGGAGGTAGAACTGAACCATATTCTGCCTCAGACACTTTACGACGCTGTACCTCTGCCTTAGCGGCTTCAGCTAATTCATGAGTTAATTCTGACATTCTCTCCAAGCTTTCTTCAACTCTTTTAACCGTAACTGACGCAACATTAAACAGTAGAATCTGTGATAGGTGAAATTCTTGCATAGTTAGTTCTTCTTCCCTCTGACGCTGACGACGCCAGTAGCTACGACGAGCTACAACCTGCAAACATATAAGGTAAGAAAGGGATGTATAGCTTCTACGTCAGTATGCTTTTGTGTAAAAAGATATTTTTTAACACATAATAAATCTTTCCTTTAACATGCAATGGTTTATACATGTCTTGAGGTTTAACCCGGGGGTTTAACCTTGCTGGTAAATGAGAAAATGAGGTCTGTTAAATGCAACATTTTTATTGTTACATACTATTATTGCCGAATTTTTCTTTACCAAAAAAATAGAATTTTTTTATTTAAAACATAAATTATAGCAATCATTCAAGTAACAAACAGTTTGTGATTTTTTTCACTTTCAAATAAACTTCATTAATAGTGCATCAGGTACGTTTACCTCATCTTCCAACATGGCTACTGCTCCAAGTGGTGGTTTACGTCTCTTATGGCCACTTGATGACAATGTAACTGGGACAACAGTATTTGTTTCTGGATTAATCCGTACCCCACTAATGGGACTTAAATCACCAGTGACCGGATCAACAGCATTACGTCCAAGTAGAATTGGCACAAGCCCTAAAATGCATAATATATAATTACAGAAAAATTGACACACTCCTTGCATAATCTTAAAATGAATATTGCTCTCATGCAGTTAAATGTAGCTACATCTCAGTTTTTAAAGACATCAGGTTTCTTAGAGATGACTGCCTCAAGTTTATTACCACTTGCCTTTCAAAAATGTCTGTTACAAAAAGCAATTGAATTTCTAAGCTTATTATTATATCTATTGCCTTCTGATACCGAACAACAAACACTTAGTATTTTTAAGCTCACTAATGTATACCCATAAAATTTTCGGTACCAAACAGACTCTGTGACCCTTTAATAGCATTTGGGAGAGACTCAATGTCCAAAATTGTTCACATCATACTCTATACCTGTTCAAAACTCAGTGCTTGTTTTAGAAGGAACAAATTTTTCATTTTGCTGCACTGTAAAACCAGGGAAATGCTTACCACTGGTATAATTTTAGTAAAACCATTCATGACGTACCTTCTCCTTCCGGATCCTCCACAGTGCCACCTAGTGGTCGGATATTTCCCGTCAATTTTTCTCTTTCTGCACCAAGGATTGGAACTTCTTGTCCAGAACCACAAGGATCTTGCATGGTTGTTCCAATAAGTATTGGCAATAACTGACCAGTTAAAGCAAACTCATACATGCCTGGTAATAAACATACTAATCTGGTAACACATTTTACGACATAATTATCTGTCATTGATAAGTCAAAATGCACATTTCTGAATATTTTTAACATAAATAAAGGTCAAAAGTTTTCACATTTTATTATCAGGACAATATATTGAAGACATGATTTTTTCAAAACAATGAAAGGCTATGGTGAATATGTAAAGCCTTATTGTATTATGTAAATTCCTTTAACATACCAGGAGATCCTCCAGTATTGGCCAGAATACTCGCCCTCTCTTCTCGGCGAGATAGATCTTGTGAGGTGCGAATAAGGTGTGACCTAAGACGCGTTCTTGCCTTTACAAGTTCTTTAAGGGCATTTTCACACAATGTCTCTTCATGACGTACATTTAGATTGGAACCAACCTGAGCAGCTTCGGATCCTAAGTATAAACATGATTTCAAGTTAGAAATATTTTTTGAAAAGGACTGAATTTAACACTAACATGACAAAGAAAGATAAAATTACTGTAAGGCAAATTCAAGCAACATTTGTTGCAATAAAGAAAATGTTGTGTCGAGCAAGATGGTATATAATTTTCTTAATATACAGTTACAAAATAGCTCATATCATTATTTTACAAGTTTAATTCCATAAAAACGCACTTTCATAATGTATGTTTTCAAACTGTTTGACCAAAATTAAATTATACATACCACAAACAGCCTCTTTAAGTTCTCTTAAAACATCAAGTAGGCGTGCTTCACATGCCAATACATTTGCATCCAGCAAAGCTTGATAGCCACCACCAGATGGCAATATTTGATCACCAACTAAGTATCCACCATGAATCTTAATGAGCATATTACTGTGTCGCTCAGTAGCTGAATCACCAGGTATAATTGGAGTTGGGTGACCATGGTTGCCTTCTGTAGTTCCTCCAATTGGCATAATGCTTCCAGAGACAGGATCAATTTCTATGGCTAAGATCGGGACTGGCATCTCTGTATTTGGATCTAACATCAACGAGCCAATTTCTATTGGGATAGGTAGTCCAGTTACAGGATCGATATGAGAGCCACCTACTGGTAGAACAGAGCCAGTGTCTGGATGAATCGTCATGGCTACGATAGGGACGTGAAGACCGCTATCAGGATCAGGAATTGGACTACCATATTTGAGATCAGAACGTCTTTCAAGAACTTTAAGTTTGGTTATAGTAGGCTGGCCAGTAGAGGGGTTTCTTGGATATGGTATGTAAGGTATGAGTTGCTCTTCACCGCGAGCAGCTTCACCTGCAAAGATCAAATAAGAGTATTACACTTGGCTAAACATAACTGTAATTTTTTTCTAGCACAATATGTTCTAAATTGAAATCTGTAATTAAATGCAGTTTTTATATGCACTATGAGAAATATCAAAGACAAAGAATAAATTAAATGTATGTTTGATAAATTATAGAGAAAATTATATAATTATCTAGTCAAAACATTTTGTCACAATGACCAGTTTTAGTGCATACTATATATAAAGCACACTATCAACAAATTTTGTCTAACCTTTCATCCATGCTCTATGATAAGTTTAATTACAATTGTCACTTAATCAAACACCATCACCTCTCTTATAAGGTATTTTCTGATAATATAAAAGCCTTTTCTCATTCAATGACAAAGATCATAAGAAGAAATCGACTTATTATTATTAAATATATTTTCATTTACAGCTGGTATGAAAATTAATGTGGAATAAAACGTAATATATTATCATCTTACCAGTTGCTGAGTCTGCAACAAACATAAGTCTGAATGATACTGGATCATAAGCTACATTCCCATGAATAGGTAACACACGTCCAGTTTGTGGATGGACAAAATAGCCAGATGGTGCTTTAACGACTTTTCCATCACCCAACAGCATCTCCACACCATCATTAGGTATAACCAGTCCAGAAACAGCATCCATGTGGACTAGATCAGGATTTCTCACAGACAAGTCGGCTCCTACAAGCTCGTCCCTGTCTACTACATCTTGTGTTCCTGGCACCACTACTTTACCACCCGTGCCTTGACCAAGTATACCCCAGGCTCCCAAACGCTGACACTCTGAAGTCACCTCACTGGACATTCGTTGAATCAATGCTCCAACACGGGCACCAATTACGCGGTGCTGGACTTCATCAAACTCATCATCCTTTACTAACTGTCCTCTCTGTAGTTTCTCAGAGTGTTCAGTAAGAAGACGTGATGATTCCCGTAAAGCAGCTTGAACAGCAACCTGAACAATGAAAAAGGAATCATTGTGAACATAAAGAGAACCATAACAGTTTCAAAGAAAAACGAAACATGTTATTTGCAGGTATCACAGTAGGAACATGTTACACAAAGCCTAGATAAATCCTATTAGTACCGTTCATGAAAATATTTTGTTTTCATAGTTCTTGGTGTATTGTAGTTTTTCAGCAATATTTACAGAAAGAAATGACATCCTTATCGAGGTTCTGAGGGTAACTTTTACAAAAAATATACGATTTAGAAACCCTTATTGGCGGCTTATCGAAAATCACGCTAAGTACAAACCTGATGGTCTTCACGAGCCAACTCATCATCTTCCATAAGTTGTCTTTGTTTGGACAATACACCTTCAAACCTGGCTCCTAGTTCTTTCCTTCTCTCTAATTCAATTTCTAACTCCTCAAGTTTTCTTTCATAAGCTGCCAAATCTTCTTGGGTGGCCAATGAGCTGCGTCCTTTTAAGTTCAGTTTCGCTGCCCATAAGCCTTTTAGTGATTCAGTTTGGTTATTGATCTTTTGGTACAGAGATTTGACCTGAAAAGATATGTGCAAATTATGCAGCTCCAGTAACAATAGACAATTGTGAGTGATCTTTCTAAATTATTATATTTATAAAAGCTGCAAGGCCAACAACCAGAACTCCTGAAGTATCAGTATTATGTTTATCAATATTTTGTTTTAATAATTCAAGCATTTATTTAATGCTAATGCTGCCTTGTACCTCATCCTTTTGTTTTCCTAAGTTCTGTGTGACATCTCTGGATTGTTTTGACAATGTATCATACAATATCTGTGCATCAAAAGCCTCCAGATCCACTTGTTGATCATAGTCCCAGAATTCATCACCTTTCACTTCTACTGCCATTGCTGAAAAAGAATATGCTGCTAAAATAATTTGACTAACACCCAGTGTTATTACTCATGCACCACGTCACCAGCAGACCATAGCAGCATTTTTTGATTCCCCTCTCAGAAATACCAATGTATATTTAAATACTGAAACAGTAAAAATGGCACCCACTACAAAGGCAAAGTATCATGCTCATTTTTGTCATCAACAATATGACACCTCTATTACTAAGTAGATAAAAAAGCAAAATATAAATATACCATCCTTTTAAATATACACTTTCTGATAGTTTATAAGTGAAGTGTAGATATATCTTACATACCATCTAAAATGGCAGGTCTTTCTTCTAAGTCTACTTGAGGTGGTGGTAAATCTCCTTGAATAGCCTCCAAATTTCTGTTGTATTTCTTTACAGGATGCACTGTGGAACCTTTACTAGCATAGTCATCAAAGTTAAATTTCATAGACAAATAACGGTATCGAGGACTTTCAAACAGCTGCTTATTCCAACCATACTTTCGGAAGAGGACCTACAATAATTATGGAGCATGTGTAGATTGAAATGCATCCATACTAATCTGATGCTGCAGTCTACTTCCTTATTTAAAGATATGCAATAGATACATTTTCATAATTATCCAACTTCTCGTAATCTTACATGTAAATCAGAATATTAAGAGCTATGTAATTTTGGTTCACAAAAATACTGAAGATACCTTTTGATGGCCTTAATGAAAACTTTACTTTCAAGTTTTAATTTCTTCATTTAAACCAGTAGATATAACTGCACTGTTTTGCTTTCAGTATTTAAATGGCAACATGTAAAGATAACAAATAATGTCACTGATATTTTTAAAATCTACCTCACCGGAGGGCAGCATATAGTCATTGTGTGAACATAGCAAGCGTAACTGTACAAAGGATTAATTTAATATGAACTCTTTTCTTACCAATGCAATTACAACAAGAACCATAACCAGTAATAATGCAGCAAGTAGTATGAAGATGAGCAACCAATCAGGAGATTTCAAAATATTTTGATCAATTGCCATGCCATTTTGAATGACATAACGTGGTGTGGTTGGGAAGAATGGTCCATCCTCGGCACACTGAGCATTTTCTGCCATGACCCGAATATACTAAAATATTTCAAATAAAATACATTTTTTTGTTAATCTTGTTCTACATTCAGTGATGAAACAAGGGAATAGTTGAAGATGGGGAAAGCTTGTAAAAAAAACTATGCCAGTCAAACTTACATGTTACATTTTGACATTTTTTTAACGAACAATTCTAAGATCACTCTACTGATAACTTTTAAAAGTATTGAAGTCTGAAATAAAAATTTAAAACTGTATGATTGTATTACATACCATCTTTTTGTTGACATTAGTGCTTAAATAGAATGCATACACTCCAGGATCTTTGAATCGATAGGCAAATAATGTTGTAGCTGTTTCCACTTGTGCCTGAGCTTCTATCAGCTCACGGAAGCCACCATAATCAAACTTGTCATTGGTATTGTACAGGTTGTCTCTGAGGAAATAACATTAAATACATTCATCACAGAAATGATCTAACTATTAGAGTACCAGAGTATCGGTACATTAAAACATCCAATAAAATACATCTTTAATCATCATGACAAATGGTATAATTAAGCATGCCTATATATCAGATTAAAAAGATATCGCAGTCTTCTTCTCCTATTGTAGATTGCGGAAATTTTGCAAAATTAGTGCCCACAATTAGCTATAAGAGTTGGCTGACAAAACTGTCCATTTATCTGTACACAGGAATCTTTAGTTGCATGTTTTTGGAGACAGTCTCATTCATATTTTAAATACATTAATTATATTTGAAAAACAAATAACTCACTTGTCATAAACTGGATAGTATTCATTGTTGACACTGAATAGCATGTACTCTCCATATGTTAAGCATGTGGTGGGACTGCGAACCCCCTCAAACATTGAACCTGTTGCATTTGAAACAGCCAAGAGACGTCTGCGACCAGTAACCACATTATCAACTGGAAAAAGAAATTTAAACACTTTGTTAACAAGACACAACTAAATGTGTGTGTGGTGTGTGTGTGTCAGTGTTTCTCTGTCTCTGTGTCTGGGTGTGTCTCTCTGCGTGTGTGTGCCCGTCTGTCTCTGTATGTCTGTCTTCCTGCCCGCCCGCCTGCCTGCCTGTATGTATGTATGTATGTATGCATGTATGTTTACAAATTTTTAGCTTTTTTATCAGTGACTCGATGGCTACCCTTCTCATTTCACTGTAATGATAGTCTATGTAATATTACTCACACTTTATGTATCAGACATTTTTTTTTAATAACAGAAGCAAGTTCAAGATTTATTCAAAAATGATATCAAGTAACATAATCTTACCTGTAACATTACCGGTATAATTTCCTTTTGAGTTATCTACCAATAGCTGTTGAACCTGGGTAGGTGGAGGATTATATACACCGAGGAACCCGTCTGCAGATATATCTACCAAATGTATTGCATAAGCAGTATCATCTCTAGCATCACATTGGTCCTCAGAAATAGCATTACGTGAATTAATCACCTGGCGTAGATTCTTTGTTGGAATTTGTATAAGTGTGGCCCCGTCTGTTTTCTGTACTTCAATATATGGCTCATTAGGCATTTTGGGACAAACCAGGGAAATACGGTTACGTTGTGCCAATCGACATTCAAGATCACATATCTTTTCCAAATCATCAACTTTGCACTTGCACAAGCCCAACAATCTGTCAACACCTACATATGCCGTTTCCCCACACACCTGGAGAAAAAGTAAAATTCTAGATTTGTATTCATGAAATTAAGTAATGATTGTATCTTTGGGGAATTCTCTGAATAAAAATATTATAATTCTAACATTTTTATTCTTTTTTAAATATAATTATCAAAACTTTCATTACCAAAGTTAATTGATGCATAGGTACCAAATGGGTCGAAAGAGTTAATTTATTATAAAAATAGTATCCAGAGTCCATTTACACATCATACACGTCACACTACATGGAGAGCACACATAATAAAATTGGCAGAACAAGCATGCATCATTTTCAAGCATGTACAACAAAGTTTCCTGATTCCATTACTTACATAAGTTTTGCAATGCGTTTCCCACTGCGTATCGGTGAAACAATTGCCAGATTGAGTACGAGTCTCTCCCTCAAAACATTTATCATAAACATGTTTTACACAGTCTGTTTCTCGGCCAATCATAACTGTGAATCCAGCTGCACATGGGCACTTGCGATCACTTGGCTACAAAAAAAAAATAAAACAATAAAGTATATGTATGTTTTCAGAGATTAATAAGTTATCAACAAGCATTTTAGCAATCATTTTCAACTTTAAATCAGACATAATTTGATGTTTTAAGCATTTACATATAGCACCTAAGCATTTCTAAGAAATGGGCTTGAAATAATTACAGCACAATTATTAATAAATGTACAGTGAAAGTTATGTGTTTTGAGATCGATTAGAAATTTTGAAATGAAATAGCAGCAGACCAATGTGATTGATTTACTTCATCAACATGGAATTTGATAATCATAAACTTTAGAAATATACCCACAAAAAGAAATAACATGCTATCTATACCTGGAAGTCACGTCCACCACCTGTACACAAACATGCACTTTGGCCTGTATCTGGTTGAGTAGCCTCTCCTCCACATGAGAAACAGCCAGTCTGTCCAGTTAAATGATTGAAATGATCAATAGGACATTGAAGACAATCCTCTAAACTCTTGCCCGATTCTATCGGGTTAAAGCGCCCTGTTGGACAAGGTGTGGGTTCAATACTACTCTGTGGGCAATAATAACCTGAAACAAAGAATTATGTAAATAAGTTAATGAGAACCAATTAAATTCTCACACAGTCATGTTAACAAATCTTAAATATGTTAGTTATGTAATTTTGGATTATCTAGATTTAGTTAAGATATATAATATGTGTCACAATTTTACAATCGAAAACTGAATGTTACAAAAAAAAACAAGGATTTAAAATGGTTTATAAACAAAAATTAAAATGAAATTTGGATTACTGTAACAATGTTATTCAAACTTTTTACAGATGAAAGGTTTTGTTTTTTTTTAAAATAAATTTATTGGCAAAGAAAATACAGATTACAAAACAACAGGAACAAACAAAAAAAATAAAATAAAAAGTAACAAGTTGTCTGCTTGTTGTACAATGTGGTTTTAATTATTGACACTCTAACTATTATAAAACAAAATTTCCCCATTTAATCTTATATCTATC
>JAOXYB010025502.1:0-15973 GCA_028565635.1 Phoronis ovalis | reverse complement strand
TGGAAGAACACCATCCTATTAAGGGTACGCCTGGTCTTAAGGCTGTCCCAGCCCAGCTCGTCCAGCATGGCACTGACGCTGGCGTGAGTGGCGGCATTCGGGTTGTGCTTTATGCCGTCACCACGCGGGCCGCCTTCCTCTGGACACGTTCGAGTTTGTTTGAGCACGATACGTGTGGGGGATCCCACACAACGCAACCGTACTCGAGAATGGGGCGTACCATGGTGTTGTAAAGTTTCGCCTTGAGGGGCGAGGCTTTTGGTAAGATTTCTTTCCAAGAAGGAGAGAACACCAGTGGCCTTGCAGCTGACAGAGTGGACGTGGGTACACCATGAGAGTCTACTGTTTAGTGTGACTCCCAGGTAGGGGTGATCTAGGAGATTCTGAAGTTAATGACATCGCGACTTTATAATTACGATCCACGAGCGCTGCTGATGCAACAACACATGATATTTGTCAGATATGGTTTCGACTGCTGGGTTTATTTGATTCGCAGAAAATTAGCTTTTATTTTGTTCTTTTACTTTATATATGTGTGCAGAAAAAGCATTAAAACAATCTCAACATTTGTGGCGACAAACTGTAAACGTTTGAATACATTTCAATTCGAACAATTATTGCCGGCACCAAAATATGATTATTCATCAGACTAGACGGATTTATAATTGTAAGGTATGTAGGTTACGTCAGACTGTAATACACATACACGTTATGCAAGAGTTCACTTCGCTGCTGCTATTATCGCTATAATAGGGCAAATTTTAGATGAATCGGCCGCTTGAGAATAGCTTGAGATCGTTAGCAGCTCTGCGACTAGTACTGTCTATGCTAGATATGAGGTCGTATTTCCGTATTTATTGTCTTAATGAGCTACTCTAATGATTTACTATCGGGGGTAATGTCGAACTCATCTACAGCAGGGCTCCCGTATCACATCTATCTGACTAGGCAATGAGTGTATAAGGTCAGTGGAATAGGGAAAATACTGTATTCTTTTGTTTGCAGAAAAGAAAAAGTGTTGGTGGCCTTCTGTTTATAGTTCCCCAACATGGAGAAGTTTAACGTAGTTTATACATGGAGATTATTTGTGGTAAGTGCAATATGCTTTATTACCTGGTTGAAACACGGCACAGTTAACATTTCTACAACCTGATTGGCGAACTCAGGAAATATTCCCTGATATCTAACGCCTCCTAGGGGATACAATTCGGTCTGACCATATAAACGACACAAAGTAGAACACGTGCCTTTAATAAATGCACATCACAGAGCAATCACTTACCTTTTTACATTTTAGACAATTTTAGCTATAACGTTTCTTCTGGATGCAAGTTTTAAGGCCAAGTCGGACCCTCGTCACCGTTTAAATAAAAATTCATGACCAATTTATTTTTAGACTTGTGTATGCAACGCACACAGTTTAATTAATTTTTATGACATCTCCTAAAAACCATAAGGTACATCCTACAGCAAAATCCGGCGGATCTAAATTGGAGCTAACTACGTTTTTAAGATTACGGTACTTGTTGTTTTGCAGTTGTTACTAGCCTTCACTATCCAGAGTGTCGTCAGTAATTTAGAGCCCAGTGCTGAAAACACAGCATTGTCTGCCAACGTGAACGCAACACTCAATACCACCATAAGCATGGGTTTAGCAAACGTGAATCAAACCACTGAAGGAGAAAAAACTACGAGATACCGGAGAGATGTAGAACCAACTACCAACGTCTGGACACGGCGTGTTAGATTTAGGAAACGGGCTTTTTCGGAAAATGGCACAACTACTAGGAAACCGTCCGAAAACCAGGAAATGACCATTTCTGTTGCAGTTCTGGTTGTCCCTCTATTTGCTATTGTCATAATCACAGGAGCGATTGTTAAAGTAGCACTTTGGTACCGTCATGAAGGACATAGCGAGCCTAGCATGGCCACCTTAAGGGATACTATTGAAACATCAGAGCACAACAGAATTCGAGACCAGAGGCAGGATGCTGATGTTGAAGGGAGAAAGGTTGCTACAAATTGCTCACAATTGTCCAAAACATCGACTCCTGTAAATGAACTTGCTAAACCAGAGAGCAGGTATTAATTACAAAACAGTTCGTTTACCAACATATTGCAACTGCATTTGTATAATCGATGCAAACATGCATCTTAATAGAAGCTTTCAGATGTTTTATTTGAAAAAAAACACACTACTCAAATTGCAACTTAATTAGTTAATGCCAAACTTGATTTAGGTTCTTTACCAAGAAGAGTGCCCACGTTCATAAAACAAAGTCCCTTTTTTTCAAAATTCCTGTCATTTTATAACTAACCTGACCGACGCATCTCTATTCCAATCAGAAATGTAGAAGCTCGAAATTGTTAAGGTCTCACTAGTGCGTCAAACCTACGTATTCTTTGGAAGTGAAGACAATGAAAGATTTTTAGAAATAGCAAACACTTGTTTACCACTGTTAAATATAACATGCACGAGCAAATTTGTAATTTGTTGTTATATTTAGTAAGGACGAAGACGAAATCTATTTTAAATTGCTACGTCATCTATTTTCATTTACTGTTTTTAACATTTTCTTTTTGATTTTCAGTGAAGGTAATGTCCAATATTGGTTTGAACAAAATGGCGGTCCCCAAACAGAAGAGATAAAGTCGCCAAGCTTGCAACTTTCAACATTAGATATTAGTCACGGAACATTTTCACGAAATATTATTGGTCCCGCTGGTGGGGAAATACAAGTTTGTGAAATAAAATTAGCAATTCCGCCTCGTGCATTAATTACTGACACGGAGATTAGCCTTGGTTTGATTTGGAAGCCGGAATATATGCCTAAGTTATTGTCCAAACAGTCCATACTAACGCCAACTATTGTATGTGAACCGCACGGTTTGAGTTTCCACACGCCGGTGATACTCACCACACCCCATTGTGCAAGAAATCTACATACAGACTGGGACGCAACTTTAATGAAAAGTGAAACGATATTTTGTGAATATACACAGTGGAAAACATTAACTACAGATGATTGTGATGGCGTGGTTAAACATGATAGTTGTATCCAGTTGAGTTTGCGCCATTTTACGCTATATACTGTTATTGGTGAATCGAAAGAAAACACAGTGGCTGCGAAATCAGTGAGACTCGTCTCTTTTGCTTCTCCTTTAGAACTCGGAAGGTTATTTAAAATCAGAGTATACTGTATTAATGATTACAAGACAGAAATGGAGGTAAGTATATAACATAGATAATGAGTGAGCCGTATAACAATATCCTGTATTAGAACCCATACTGTAGGAAGTCAGTAGTATCGTACAGTTACTGATTTGTGTGCCTAGTAGTCTAATAGTGATAGTAAAAATAATTCAATATAAAATGGCTGCTTTAATTCGCGCTTGTTTTAATTGATTAGTTTGATATTTTGTTGTTGATGAATTATTAGCTATTTATAAATTAGTAATCTGTTTCGAATCATAATTTTAGACATTGGTAATTATAACTTATTATGTTGCATATATCCGTGACTGTGTTTTTGGGAGATTGCTTCACGTTTATTTTTGTGCTATAGAAATTTACAGGAACGTAATATCTTATTATTTGAAGTCCTAATGTAAAACCTACTCCATTACTTTTAAAATAAAGATGAATAACCTCTGAAATTTTATTTCGTTGCATTTAATACCAGGTGTGTTTATTGAATTTGGGATCACTACTTGAATATCCACAATTGTTTGCGGTATAAATATTCAGTGCAACACAGTAATGTTGATAAATCAGAGCAAAATCATTGTGAGTGATACCCGTTAGATAGTTCTACCAGCTACTAATGTTATAGCGAAAATAAGCATAAACTATTTATTCCATGCACTCGAAATTGTATAATGTGTTGCCGAATGCACTTATTGTTACCTACTGAAGCTCACTAATAAGCTAGGGTTGATAAGTTATAAAAAAAATGATCATAGAAAATGAACATTAGAAAACAGATCAGTTTTCTTCAAACAGATGTCTATCATGTAACATCTAAGTAACATCTCAGTTGTCTAAGACGTAAAATACGTTTCTTTTCATATATAGCATTACGCTTTTTTATCACCCACATGGATATAAATATTTACATAACTGTAAACTTGTAGAATGTTAGGGACACAGAGAGAGACCTCGGTGGACATAGACTTGATGCACCAGTGCCTCTGTTTGTGCATGATACTGGGGGGAATGTATGTTTAGAAGTTGAAGATGTTAGTGAAGGATGGGCAGTGAATACAAAGAAAAAGGTACAAAAATGTCTTACGTTTAAATAATTTTTTTTAATTTGTATCAAAAGGATTTTTGAATCAGATATATATACTGTTTGTAATGTACCGCAATTTACGTCTTTGAGCTCCTGAGTGTTTTAATACTGTCGTCAGTATATATATACCTACCGCTCATTTACTTCTGTTTTAGCAACTCGGCTTTGAGGCTATCTGGCATGGATTGTCTCCATATTGCTTGATATTAATGGAACCTCAAGGAATAGAGGGAAAATCTAAGATTGTCTGTAATATTAAAGTGTACCAAGTTGATTTTTTAAACCAGATGCAAATAATTACTATCGCCGAAGAAACACGTTCAGTAAGTGAAATAATTTCTGAGTTTTACCCTAAGAACAATTCCGAGCAAATCCTTTTGGTTGCTTTTCTGTTATTTAGAAACGTAACTCATTAGCTGTTAGTCAATGCAATAAAGTTCCTTGGAAGCTTTTGGACCATTTGGCTATTCAACAATGATTATAATTACAAAAAATAAGAAAACTTAAAGATTTAATTTGCAGTGATAAATATCATCCCATATCTAATTAAATGAATGGATTTCCAGTATCCACACATTGCACTGAACAAGCTGACAACTTTGTTTAAGAATAAAAATACATTCCCTTCAGTTCAACAATACAACATCATATCGTAATACCAGGCTTTTCGCTAATATTTCATCCAGTAACAAGCCGAGAAATTATATCTCAACCTCAGCGGTTCGTTCTGATAAGAACGATGATTTTTTTTGCTGTGACTGATTGTAGACCACCTGGTGGGAATGCATTGAAACTTCAAAAGCAAATTCAAACTTTGTTCTTGCTGACAACGACAAAAAATCACGTGTTACTAACCAACAAATGTACTCAATCAATAAAATGTTTTGAGAATAGGAGACCAGTCACAGTTGTATTTTGCCTTCACAATTTCATTATCTTTGAATCAGCAACCTCTATAGCTCAATATAATTATACTTTAAATGGTGGTTCTCCATGTTTGAATCTATAAAGCATCAATTATCGTACGACCTTATAAATACCGTTAGACTGTTTTTGACATTTCAGAATATCCTACCCGCAATTACCACACCGCCAGGAACTTACTCAGTATTTCCCTACGAATTACGTCGTAAACTCATTATGATCCTGGATCCTATCAGTTCATTAGGAAGAGACTGGCATACCGTAGCAAACTTTATGGACCTGGATTACACTATTGTTACATGGTTAGAATCACAAAATAGTCCAACAGAAATGCTATTACGGCAGTGGGAAACCGAAAACAGGACATTGTCTCAATTTCATGAGGCAGTGAAAAACATGGAACGCCTAGATTTAGCTGAAGAAGTTGAAAAACTTATTTTACACGAAAACGATAACAGCATGGAGACAACTAGATTATAGCTTTTTAGTATATAGATATTGTCACACAATATCCGATTAATGCTATTGGAGAATTGCGTCTTGTTTACCAAGTGGGCGAATTTTGCACCGAGTTGTCCATAGTTACAAGTCTCGTTTTTATCCACGTATAACAACCTGCAGAAGGTTTCTTTTTTGACTGAAAAACAGGTCCTCCATTCTATTGAAAACCCTAAGAGTAGGTGATGCGTTCAGAGGTAATATCAGAAGACAACATATTTAATAGTGCTTCGTAAGCTGGGATTCACAATTATCAGCATTACCAACTGTTGCTTCATTTCAATTAGGGACATACCAAGGAACCATTTACGTTAAACACATTATAAACCTGCATATGCACACCATACTAACACGTATAGTATAGCTGTCTCAGTAAAGAAAGGCAGAAATAAAGAAAAAGAAACGGATACTTGTTGACAAGGATTCATGTCTCATTTTGATATGTGATTTGTAACTTGAACGATGGTTGTATGATGTTTTTACCAAATTTCTCAAGCTTATTTTTTATTATTACTAAAAATGATGATACGATAACAATTCGACCGTGTTGCTAAGTTTTACAAAAATCCTGCATGTGGCGTTGGAGAATACGCCAAGGACAAATTGAACAGCTTATCGCAAAACGAACATGGCAGCCAGTCAGCCATGTCAGAAAGAATGAAAACAAAATTATTAGTTAATTGTCCAGCTATGATTCATTAATGTTTCAAATGTCTGCATTCCTGCAAGTTACATTGTGTAAAAGGAGTATTTGCTACTTGCACAATGTAGCCACTGGGTAACCCGACGAGACAGACGAAATGTTGACAACACTGAATTGTAATCTTAATTAGGTATTGCAATAAAGAAAGTATGGCACTGATCCCAAGGATGAAATCTCCATAATAGGTGCATCTAAACCTGATTCAATTACCATATATCAGATTCAATACTATATTTCCGGTAACAGCGAGTTTAAGTTAATTTGTATTTTTTTATTCAATAAATACATTACTTTTTCAATTGCAAAAGTTTTTCGAAATGTTTTTCAGTACCAAATAAACTTGGTTTAGATTCAAAAACAATTTTATTCATCTGGCGAATATCTGTAACCTTACATGTTATGATAATGATAATGTTACAGCGAATTTTGTCCCTTTATTATCGTTCTGTTCTCTTTCATAAGCTCGTAGATTGTTTTAGCCAGTAGTTCGTAATATTGATCTCCGCGCCTAGCCGTTTTATGCACTTTCTTTTCAGCATTCTGAGCATTTCTGATCAGCCTTTTCAGCTTCTTTTTTTCGTTTAACGTTTGAGGATCAGATACGGGAAAATTTGCGTGAACTAATTTTTGCACAATGTATTCCCTCTGATCCTCGCTGTAGGGATGATGCCAGAGTTCTCCATCGCGGTGTATGCTGGATGATACCTATAACAGAGAATAATATATAACGAAAAGTACTGCAGTAGTGCTTTACGTTAAAACCATGACGTAAAAGAAGGTACTCAGTTAACAAGGCAACTTTGCCAGCTGTGTACTTGACAATACATGTACGAAAACAATTCAGACATTTTCACAAAACTTGCTTTTGCTCGTCCGCAATGTTCTATGTTGTGTTATTCATAAAGTCGGCCCGAACTTTATCCGCTAAGAGGCGCTAGCCATCTTGGGACATTTCCAGAGTTAGCCAATCAGGTTGTAGAAATGTTAACTGTGCCATATTTCGACCAAGAATAGGTTATAACATTATAGGGATTTTCCAACGATTTCAGCATTGTGAAAACGATTGAACACTTAGGTAAATCAATTTATATACAAAAAAAAAAAATCTAGAAATAAAAAAAGTTAATTTATTTTTGTATAGACAGGTTCAAAATAGAATAAGTGTCTTTAATTAGCACTGTTTTGGGAACATTGCTTCAGGAACTGTCGATATATATTATAGGTGCTTGATTTGGAGCTAGATATAGGTTGTCGTCACAAGGAAAATATAGAAACTAGCAATTTCCCAGAAAAAATATCCTATTGGAAAATAAAAGGAAAACAAAATGGTACATAACATGAACATATATTGTTCATTGGTTCCTAGAACACTGTGGACAACCTAGTGGTAGAGAACATAGCAAGGACAGTTGCAAGGAACACTATTTCCAATATACGTGCACATGAAGACTTTGGGCATCCTCACGTTATTATAGGTAGTAAGTATTTTAAGAGAGTAAGATTTTCACCTACCTGGTACCTATGTAAATGAACAGGTGTTGACCAAATAAAATAACATGGCATTTTCAGGAAGTGTTTAAGGACAGAAATGTTTAACTTTTTCAAAAAAATGTTAGAAAGTTAGTTCCATAACTGGCCACCAGAGATGACACCACCGACATCTTTATAGTATTATATCATCACATAGCACTGTCCAGATCCAATTTTACTAGCAACGGCACACTTGTTATGACGATGTATCATTAAAAAAGGAACGGGTTATATGCAACATGCAGTTTTAAATGTTTTCACTGAGGCAAATAACGTATTGGAGAAAAGAGCTTTTATGTAACAATGAAAAATAAAGTGAAAGCAATTTTTAATTCTATGTTCTATTCATGATGGTTACAGTCACAATGGACGATTTTATGAATCGGCCAAAACGGTTATGGGAAATTTAACAAGGTTCAGCAGCCGTTTAATGCTAAGCTGGACCCTCGTCACCGTTTAAATGAAAATTCATGAAAAATCCTTATTACATGTTTTTCATATAAAATAAATGTTTTCTGAACCTTTAACATTCATGCTAAGTTATTGTGGTATTTTTAGACTTGTGTATGCAATACACATTTAATTATTTTTTTATCACATCTCATAAAAATCATAAGATATATCCTGCAGCAAAATCCTGCGGATCTAAATTGGAGCTAACAACGTTTTTATGAAGTAAATGGTACTTCCATCATTTCCTGTAGGATGTACCTAACGATTTTAATAGGATGTAATTAAACGCTAATTAAATTTCATACATTATACACAATAGTTAGAAAATACCATTATGACATAGCTTGAATTATAAAAGTTTTAGAAAACATATCTTGAGTGAAAACATATGTAATGCTGATTTTTCACGATTTTTTATTTAAACAGTGACGAAGGTCCAGCTTATCGAGTAAAACTAAATAATAGAAATCATTAAGACCCTCAAGGAGAATAACTTTTTATGGTTTATCGATTTGTATTACCTATTCATTGCGAAACATTCAGATGTTTGAATCATTACACTAGGAACCTTGAATTGCGAGAAATGGAAAGATGTAATAAGAATTTGCGAGAAATTCATTTTCTCGCAATTTCTCATATTCGATTGCGAGAATTTGGATTAGAGTAGGTTTCTCACAATTGTGAGAAACCTACTCTAATCCAAATTCTCGCAATCGAATCTGAGACATTGCGAGAAAATTATATTTCTCGCAAATTCTTATTACATCTTTCCATTTCTCGCAATTCAAGGTTCCTAGTGTTAGGTGTCTTGATATGAAAGATCAGACATATTGATGGGCGACAACACTTGCATTATGTTAATTTTTGAAGGAGCAAAGTTAGAATTAAAATATCTGGTTTAAAAAAGGGATTAATCATATATACATGATAAACCAAAGGGAACAATTCAGGGTGTTTTGGGGTAATTGCCTGACCAAAATTAAAGTTTTAATCACTATTGTTACCGTCGGACACCTGAAATACATACATATATATTAACTTTTAAATACACGAAGCATATAAGTCTAATGCTTTCTCGTTTTGTTATTTGAGGCATTTGTCTATAACAGGAAATGGAATCAACGCTATAAAAGCTGCTAGTCATTATGTGGTGCAATTTAAGAACATACTGTCTATAGGGCATCATGATAGCATCTTTTACTTGTTGGACACACAGACATGGTGATTTTATATACTGATTTCTGTTTCCACAACTAATTTAAAACCATGACAACGTAATTAGCATAGCCTTAAAAATAATCCACTTAGTCTTTTATTATAATTCTTAAATTTAAAACTTACAAAGTCTCCCGCGAGTTTGTAGAAGTCTTCCTTATCCTGATAGTGAAACAAGTCTTGGACCTCGTTGGTGAAGGTCCATCTAGCCCACATCAATGCGTGCTGCACATACGAAATCACGAAACTATTGATAATGTCGACTATTTGCGTGCACTCAGCCCCTTTAGATCCCAGCATCATTTAGTTGCACATGTATATAATACTTTAATTGGTGACAATTTAACAAAGTAAAGAAATAGTAAGAAACAGTTGTTAACGTATTGATATGATCACAAAAAGGATGGTATTTTTGGAAAGATAACAACATAAGGATTATGAAAACGTATTTGTTACAATATTCTGTAATCAGCAGAGGATTCGTATTTTTATCCAACACACCTGTAGATTCATACCGGAAACTTACTTAAACTTAACTTAAAATAAAGATATCCAAAGTATTATCTCAGATTTTTAAAATTTGATGGCATTCAAAAGTTTAAGGTTTAGAATCACGTTCAGTGCTACGGACGAGTATACACGTCCAGACTACCCACCTCGGAATAAAATACAAAATAAAAATAATTACCGTCGTTTTCGTTAGTTTCGTGCCATATATTTTTTACATACTTTCGTCAAAGAAATTATGGATTTCTGAATAAAAATTGCGACAAAATAGGTCTTTGGCAATGATAATTCTCCGTGTTTTTATCATGCCTTTATAAACTTCTACGGAAAACCAGTTCCGGTAATGAGCACTCATTCGAATATCGATATTCAGCCATACAAAACGCATGAAAATAATGATAAACTTGTTTCTTGTACTCAGATCGCATAACAATGTTTTGTCACATATATTTTTAAACATTCGCCAATGTAACAAGTTCAAACGATATTTGGTTGCCAAAACACGTGTTAGGAACGCTAAAGTTGACCCTTTTAAATGTATTACGTTCAAAGTGTATTGATGTACACTTGTGCCAAGTGTCATATTGCTAAGTTGCTCTGTGTGAAAGGTACAGGTTGTAAAAGATTATATGGTCAAAAAAGGTGAATTATGAAAAACAAACTCAGCACAGCAATAATAAGTAATACAATGTGTTATAGCATTGTACGGGTTAAATAATACCGTGAAGATAAGTGATTTTCAGAATCCTTCAGTTAATACTTTTCAAAACTGCATACTTTTTATTGATCTAGTTTTTCATGAAACTGCTCAACATTTGAATAATTTGACCAGAACGGGTTTAGATATTTTAAGTGGCTGGCAGTTGTTCACGAATACGTTACCATGTACTTACTCTTATGCCAAGACATTCAGATCTTACTCGAAGTCTTCGGACGGTTTTCGTCATTTCCAAGAAAGGAAATGTGACAACCTCGTGCTGATCTGGAAAACGTTCCTGCAACAATGTATTTAATTATTTATTTAAGTATTTTTTATAGAGATTAATCCGTTCAGTTTGATACACACTGCTTTACAACAGAGCCATATATCTATAAAGACATACAGATATAAATAATACAATGACAGGAACAAAATTATAAAATCACGCAACAGTTTGTATCATACAAAAAACATGAAAATAATAAAGAAAACAAGTTTAACTGGACCCCTGAATAGAAAAAATACAAAAAGTAGTCTAACACAATCAATTTAATCACTTATAATCGAATGGACAATGCGATACCTTGATAAAATATGGATAATTGTATTCTACTGTACGAAGTGTTAGAATTGGGCGCATAATTAAAGATTCGTTGCATACACATTATTGCAATGTTATTGACTTCAGATATAACTGATTATACGTGACTTTTTAGTCTTAAAATGTCTACAGTGGTGCAAGCTAGCCTTAATATTAAGCGGCAGTGCTCCAGAGTTTAACTGCAGTAAGTTTAAACAGTTTTTTTTGCCAAATTCAGTGTTGATGTGATCGAATGTATAATCATTGTAAGAATTAAGTCTAGTCTTATAGTTAGTCAAGCCTCACCATGTACACATCTATGCATAAGGTTACTATTAAAGTTTAACATTCATCCATTTTAGTTGTCTATTCATTTCGTCAGCATGGACATCGCGGATTGCAATTATAATGAACGTGAACTTGCAGCTAATTTAAATTTGCTTAAAAAGATTACTGAAAAACTTACAATAACTTGAGTCTGACAGTCGGACGCCTATGTGGATTTGAGCTTCCTTTACGAAAAATGCAAATACTTTTCAAACGGGCGACACTTTAAATGCGTGGATTATAAATGCGTGATGATGATAAGATAGCTGATGCACAATATGTATAAAACTCATCCTCTTTACAAGGTTCGAAACTCAGAATTTCCCCTTAGCTAATTAAAATCTTCATTCACGCTCCTGTATGTTCTGTCACATTTTAGAAAAATTTACGGTTGTCGCTGAGATACAAAAATGAGTGTAGACCAGATCTCAGCTATACGCACTCTTTTTTGTCTGTATTACAATTCCTTGTACGAGATATCAGTTTTCAATATATTCTGCCTAGTCTAGAACGATATCTCAAATAGCTGTCCGTTTTCTATTTGTTTGGTACAAAACCAACATAACGTTGTTTTTGTTTTCCATACACTAAACTATATAGCTTGAACAGAAAGTCTTCCTTCTAGCTCGCTACCGTATGTTTTTTGTTATTCTCTGGGAAGATTATGAAGAGCTCTAAAAGGTACGTGAATTTTGCGAATATCTCATTTCTCATGAAACTACAACCACGACTTTAATCATGTATCCCATTCAAAGCAATGTGAAATTGCGGTGGCACAAATCAAAACTTAAGTCGGTAAGCTAGTTTTTTTCACGGCATGTACACAGATGACAGCTGTAGAAAATGTACAGAGACGATATTCCAATGGCATATTGCTTTTGTCATATTTCAATGTGTAGGTTTTGATTTTTTATAGTATAAATCAGAATATAACAAAACGTATCAGTCGTCTCGAAAAAAAAAATAATAACAACCGCCTAAAAATCAAAACATAATACGCGGTCCCGTTGTCTGTTACTGGCACGAGGCCTTCGACTTACTTGTACATTGATCGTCAGGAACTGTACACTGCGGATCTGGTACCTCCGAGAACAGGAAGGTGGTGACGTAGCAAAGGTAAACTTATTTTGTTATGCAAGGAAACAACTAACCTTGAGATCAATGAGAAAACGGAGTTCAAGTTCTTCTAGCGGCTGCCCATCCGAAGTTCTGGTATAGGGCAGTGGGCAGCCACATGCTGTTAATATAGGCTGAAACATAAACGTACTAAATGAGCATAACACAGGCTCAAAAATTGAAATTTAGTTCTTGCTCGTATTGTTAGGGAAAACAAAGTATTTTTCATATTTTGAAAAACAAAATCTCCAAGCTAGACAAACGGCCTATTTAAATATGTCATGCATTTCCATGCAGCATTCAAGCAACCTGTACATTGTGAATTCGTTACAGTGGTAAAATACCTGTTCAGTAACATTTTGTATCTGATCAGTTTCAGATTCGCCACTTGGATGCCGCTCCATATGCAAACAACAACGGGCGCGTCTCTCAAGACTGAAATTAAGTTTTAAAAACCCATCGAATATACTGGCAATAGACTATGTGCACGCACTTGAGGGCGCTACATATACAGTCAGACCCTTTCAGACTCTTTCAATACCGGCATCATTTAGTTAGACATAAAACTTGTCTGACTTTAGAAAAGCTTTAACTGGTGAAACTTTACCAAAATAAACAAATATTAATAAATAGTTATTTATGTATGCTAAAAAAGGAAGATATTTTCTTAGATCCAAGAACATAAGAATTTTTTGGTTTTGGCTCAGTATGCGAATAATGCGTTTTGTGAATGAACCGCGTGAGCGCATGCAGAACTAAGTCATAGTCACAGAATGCGGCATGCTGGGATTGTTTGGGTCTGAGACAAGTGTATGCAAATAGTTTATTGCGTAATAGAAAAACTAATTGAACTCTATATTTTTGTCAACTTGAAAGGTCTATGCTTTAAACACACCGACTGCACCTAGATTTAATTTTTTAAACGACCTAGAATGCGAAAGGACCTTACTATTAAACTGATATGTGAATATACACTTGTATAATTTTGCTCCGATGTACAAGATTGAAAACTTTCTTACTGGCAGGTATCGGGAAACTAAATAAATGTTAAGTTTATCGTTACGCCCATACTTACTTGTAATCTTGTTCAACTTCATTTTCGGTGTCTCCGTTTACCTGCATGATTTATTTTTTAAAGAATAACGTAAATCGTACCTTTTGTAACTGTAAAAAAGTTCAACAGTTGTTAACACATAGCCCTGCAGCTCCGTCACAGGCAACCCTAGTAAGACCTAGTCTGGTTCATGACGTTCTGCCCTAGATCTTGGTAATCTGACTTGTGAGCTGTGCGAACAGTCATGGAAACTTACATAGCCATTTACAGTGAAAGTGCTCCAACTTGAAATTTTATGCAATTTCTACCGAATATATATCAGCGTCCAGATACACTCTGATTATCTAACTTCAATTCTCACTCCTTCTATGGCTATTTGCAACTGCTGCACTGGCACCCAGAGGTATGGGTACTTGCCAAAACGCTGGGTTGGTGTGTGAGACTCGGGGTAAAACAAGCTTACTGCATGGTAAAAACTGAATTCAGAAGTTTTCAAATGGTGAAGGGAGAAGTTGATGTTGATGCTGGATAATCATAGAGTATTTGGACAGTGATGTAGGAAATAATTCGGTAGGAATTATATAGATTTCCAAATTTTGGGCATTTTCACTGTAATTGGCTATGCAAGTTTCCATGACTGTTCGCGCAGTTCACTAGTGAGATTATCAAGAGCTAGTGCAGAACGTCATGAACCAGGACTAAGTAAGGCCATATAGCCAGGCCTGTAGCGGACCAATTAAAACAATAGCTCCTATTTTACTATCTGATGTTTTATAAGTTGTGGATAGTAATGTTCTCAGATACCTATTAACCATTTCGTTTTATTCTTTGCAGCCGAAAAAAGTTTCAAACCATTACCTTGTCTTATCGAAGCTCAAAAAAAGTATTTGGACTTATATGCGCAAGAATGTACAAGACAACATTTGTCATGCCCTTAATATCCTACCAACCCATACGTAATTTGCAGATACAATTTGAAATTGTAATATTTGCAAATGACAAATAAAACTTTTTCAGTATTTAATGTATCGAGGAACAAAGAGAGCAAGATAATACTTACCAGAAAATGTGTGTTATCACAGTACAAGCTACTGTTTCTAAAGTGAACCTCGTCTCTGCGTGGCAAACCCAGTAATAACTAATCACAACGTTATTCACAGTCCATGAAGCGAAACCGCATGACAAAAACTGTTATAATGACATACTATTAAAGGATTAGCATCCGGGAAAGTGTTTGTTAGTCAAATTACTATTTATCAGAGTTTGAAAGAGTGTTAACCACGCCTTCATTTGTAACAAAGGAGAAAAGGAGAAAATTGGATTTTATGCTGATGTGCTGTTGAATCATTGATTAAGTTATTTCGATGCGGGAATATAACAAGCGGAGTAGTCAAGGAATAGGCAGAAGCAAACATTTTGGTGGCATTTAATAGGGAAGTAAGTGATTTCGAACTTCAGCCTATCTGAGATATGAGCTGGTCATGACCCTTACGGACAAGCTGTAGGCTGTCCATAAGTAAGGGTCTTGCTTGCAGGACTAAGCATGGCCACCTTAAGGGATAGTATTGAAACATCAGAACACAACAGAATTTGAGACCAGAGGCAGGATGCTGATGCTGAATGGAGACATATGGTAAAGGTAGCTACAAATTGCTCACAATGGTCCAAAACATCAACTCCAGTAAATGAACTTGCTAAACCAGAGAGCAGGTATTAATTACAACACATTTCTTTTACCAAAATATTGCAACTGCATTTGTATAATCGATGCAAATATGTATCTTAATAGAAGGTTTCAGATATTTTATTTGAAAAAACTCACCCTATTCAAATTGCAATTTAAGTCGGGTTCCGCGAGAAAAGCTGGTAATAATGTTGCATTTTTACGAATTGCGTTAAGGGGGTGTTTGAAAAATTATCATCGTTTGAAAATTGCTTCAAGTATTTAAAAATCTTTTTTGTTTAAAGGTCAAGTTATTTGGCTAATTCGTGGAGTAATTTTTTTTTCGAGTAACGCCCTGACGTATTTTTAACGGCGAGTTCAAAATTGTGTTCTTTCCGTGAAAATCACTTT
>JAOXYB010025491.1:0-15977 GCA_028565635.1 Phoronis ovalis | reverse complement strand
TATATATTTCTTTTTTTTGGATACCTTTGTCCTGTTCTGATTTCTATCAACATATTTTGGAAAAAATTGTCATAGATCTAGAATATTCCAACAAAGATGAGGATAGTATTTTTATACTTGGTTCTCAAATGTGGGATGAAAAGGACTTGGCCTCGTCAAAAGTAGAATCCCAGGATATTTTACAATTCTAATTATGTTACATGATCTGCTTTTGTCTTTAAATGGTATTCTGGGTCACCTTCGTGATAAACTAAATTACCTTGTAATACATGTGTAATCCAGGGTAATCCGATCATGTTATCCAAATATTATCCTTTATCTCTCTTTCAGTTGGGAAAAATAGACCTCAACTTATAGATCCTTATATGGTACAGTACATGGTAGACACAGACACGATTTAGTAAACGAAAAATAATCGAAAAGATCTTATTTTGCAAATCACGTAGGATTAAAATAATCCTAGATTGCCATAACGGTCGTTCAGTGTGTTCGCTTGTGAGAAAATGGCAATCATTATTTTATATCTGAAAATAACACCCTCCATCCGTATCTGTTTAATGAGTCGGTTAAATGTATATGCAATTAGTGCACAACAAGTTACTACACTATTTTTTTTTATATGCATCTTCTCTGAAATTATTTATTTTACTTCGAAAAAATATAGCAGTGTTGAGTTAAAATGTATTTCAGGCATATGTTTGACGTCTGACATATGCATGTTATGTTTCTGCCAATGCTGGAAATGAACTTACAGGTGTGGGGACAAAACTTTGTATTTTGCGTTAATAGTAGAATCGTATATTAGGGAACTCAAATACAAATAATTATAGAAATCTTCGCGCGAATGTAATAGCCTATAGCGTTTTGAACGTTGAAAACGGCCCTGAAAAACTGCTTTTCTAAGGAAATGCAAAAGCGGAACTGTGCACGAAATATGCTTGAGAAACCGGGTATAGATAGCGCTTATACTTCTGCGAATACATTAGTCCCGGGACATTAGTCGTCCAATGATTGCAACAGTGAATCTCAGAAATCTCAGAGATCCAGATGAACGTCATCAATCACGTGACATATTTTATGAGTTGCAATGAGTAGTTCTGATTATCCGGTGAGATCCATGGCATATGCACATATTTCCCACGGCACTTGTTCTGGTTAATTTTGTAAAACTTGCACACTTAGTCTTTCGTAGCATGCTGCTTAGTGTTAATCTGAAAAAGAATCTTATCACTGTATGTTAACAAGAAGAGAATGAGTGCAATAATCTTCTAAAACTAGTATATCTCCTTGAGAAATATCACTTAATCC
Source organism: Phoronis ovalis (assembly GCA_028565635.1). NCBI lineage: Eukaryota > Metazoa > Phoronida > Phoronidae > Phoronis > Phoronis ovalis. The sequence continues at coordinate 14,669 of JAOXYB010025491.1, read as the reverse complement.
ACATTGAAATATAGATATTGTTTTCATTTCATACTTTATAACTTCGTTAAATTCTTCATAATCCAGAGGCAATTGGTGCCCGGAGAGATAACATAGAAATTTAATACGATATTTTTGCTAAGCTTAACAATGGCAGGGTGCAGGTACACATTTTTCAGCAAGATATAAAACTTAAACCAAAGATCCGCAGACTTAATATTACGTTCCAATACTCAGTCTCGAAAACAAGAACACGATTAACAAAATTTCACTTATTAATTACATTCGATCTTTGTAATTTAATTAAAACGTGTGCAGGCACTCTTTCTTTTATGTCATCCAAACTGAATAACAAATTCGTAACAGTTAAATTTTGAAATATATAAAAAATAAAATGCCAGTTCGGATTTTTATGACGAATTTCGAACAGTAGAAATCTAAATAGACGTCTTACATGTATTTTTTTTTATAGATGGAGTGATTTTCGAATTTTATGCTGTTTTTAACTTAGACGAGGCCTACACAATACTAGGCAAGATTACAGTCAGGATAAGACAGTACATGTACTGCGCATATAGAAAAGCCACTTTTGTTGTGCTTCCTAAACTAGTTGAGACTTCCTAACCCTTATAATTGTCTAAAGGAAGTTTTAAAAGCCTTGTAGTTCGTCTGCTTTGATTAGACAATGCTTTTTTTGTAAATAACCACGAGGAACAAGAAACAGAGAGTACTGTAAATTTTACATTCGGGAACAAATAAAGCCTTGTTCATATTATTGATTAAGTCTATAAATATTGACATTTCCAACTCTTTGGACCAGGAAGGTCTCCGAGAATTATTGCTATATACATATAATTTTGCTCGTATTTGATTCTGTCTACGTAAATTGTCCATGTTTATAATATACTTATATTTCGCTATTGAAATACATTTTACTTTATATCTTCATTGTTTTATACATTTTTTTCCAAGAACATAATAAACTCAACGCACTCTATGAATTATTAACCCAAGTAAAACAATTTTCTCATTATCACATAGGTATTTAATATAAAGATGATGTAGACTAGCTTTTGGGGCATTTCATTTTATGGGCATGTAGTCAAAATAAATGCCAAACTTAAATATAAGATTTTTGAAAGTTTATGACGGAATTCATGTTGTTAAATCATATTTTGGTACTTTTTGCCGTCTAGTCCGACCCCGGGGGGGACTTCCTATATCGGTCTATATATACATGTGCCGCCCTTCAGGGTCGCTTTTTTGGGCTACCAGGATATTTCAGGGTGGGTATTTTCAGTCCTGGGATATTTCAGGGTGGGTATTTGACGTCAAGGGGATATTTCAGGGTGGGTTTTTTAAGATATTTTAGAGCAGCATAGTTGCCAACTGGCACGCATTTCGGTCAAAAGGATTTTTTTTGAGATTTTGATCTTCCACAGCGTTTAAAGGAGACGTACCGTGTCTTATATGGACGTATAAGAGTACGATAGAAGTGGAAATGACCTTATTTTTGCTTGTCAATTTTTTCTGCCAGCACGGAGACGATTTTTGGGGCCATGGATATTTCAGGGTAGGTATTTTGTCAATTCCGGGGATATTTCAGGGTCAGGGTTTTGGACCCCTGGGCCTCACACCCCTACCTCATGTAAAAGAGAATGCCCCCGGGAGTCCGACAAGTGGGACTAATACAGTTGCACGGTTAAAAGAATGGTTTGCGTGTTGATGGGTCTAGTTGTCTCTAGTTTTGAGTGTGTTGATGGGTCTAGTTTTGAGTGTGTTGATGGGTCTAGTTGTCTCTAGTTTTGAGTGTGTTGATGGGTCTAGTTGTCTCTAGTTTTGAGTGTGTCTTCCTAAGTTTGAAGGATGTCACGGAGATGGTCAATTGAAGAAAATCAAGTACTGCTAAGTTAATGAAAACTCTTGTTTAATTATTGTATGTGTTATGAAATAAATAAAAATTGTGTTGTTATGCTTGAATCGATGTTTTCAAATATTACTGCTGCTTCTATCTTGAGAATTTTTGTGGTTGGTTATCAATCCCGGGCATTATCAAAGACTTTATTATTAATTTTTGATAGAGATATTTTACCTGGATAGAGATGCATTACCAGATTAAGCACGAACATCCCCACCTACAGCAAATACTAGGACTTTTCATTTTTCTTTCTAATTTGTTTTCTCAAAACCAATAATATGTTTATATAATTGTAAATGTAATAATTTGTAGGAAAAAACAAAAAAACGAACCGAAAACATTAACGTACTTCATGCATTTAAATGAAAATTAAAAAAGTATAAAAAATGCCAAAGGTTACGCTTGAAGTTCACAAATCTGGAAATTATCAGCATTTGAATAGAGGCACAGGAACATACACGTGTAGTTACATCGAAATATTTAGATTGCATCTAGCTAAATAACTACCGAAAGGTTCAAAGATTTTCACATTATTATATATATGATATTAGCATTGCCTGCAATGCATGTCCAATAAATTTAATAATTTTATCATGGATCGTATAAATATTGCACGATAAAAGTAGGTCTATGCGATGATAACTAAATACTTTAAACATTTTTGTACCGATTTCACATCTGATCTTTGGTAGGACTGCTATCTATTACATGCACACGTGTTGGTTAATTTTTGTGCAAAGCGTCCTGGGATAAAAATAATATGGCCTTTAAGATGACTCATGTTTAAACATGAGAAAGTGCATATGAGTGAAATAAGCTGAAGAGTTTTCATATACTTGTATAACAGCTGTCTCCGCGTCTTGCGGTTATTCCGGGTATTATTCTCGGATATTTACTATATATTATTTCCTGGTATTTATTCGTAAATCTCTTATTCGAGACAGTAACTTTTATATAAGATAAAAAATAAATTTAGGCATTATTATTTATTGTATGGAAATTATCTGTATCAAACGAATGTATTGGTGAGTACATGACATACCGGTAATATTCAAACAATCCGACTTTTAGCACAATAACTAGTCTGTGCTCAGACTAGTACTCATTCTGCATGTTATTTTTGTAGTATCTTTACACATTAAGCTCTGGCCGTATAAACTATACTATTACACATATGAGCAGGAAAAAAGCATCAAAGTCCTTAAAAAGTGTCACAAACTCATTTTGGTTGCGTTATATGCAGCATTCATAATATATTTAAACCCTTCCCCGGGACTTTACTAGCTATAGAGGCCTAAAATGCCAGTTAACAGCCGGGTTAGAGGTACATATACAGCTGTAGTAATGCGCAAATCATTATGGTTATCATGGTAACAAAACTCAAGATTGAGCTTTTCTTCAAACATTTTATTATTGGTTAGAACCATTTGTTATATAATGGTTATGATAAATTGTATAATGAGGGTCAGTGCTGATACAAGCAGATCCAATTTCAAAAAACCTGCTTCTCAGAACTTTACAGCATGTGTATGAAATATGGTAGAGTGGTGAAAGCGTTTCTGCACGTTTCAATGCTTTTGACGTCATTTAACAATCCGTTGGTCTTATCCCCCCATCTTATCACCCATTATGCAAGGTACAACTCGTCAAGTTAAAAAAGTGTACTTTGTTACTTATAAACAATAATTTAGGGGTAACTAGTAGACCAACTCGTTTTAAAACTGATATTCCCTTCACACTATGGTATCCATACGTATTTTATTTTAAAAAAAACGTTGCGTCAATGAAAATTAATTTATCAGTTTCTAATTCGTTTTATAACATTTTTTTGTGAGTCAGAACAAAAGAAAATATATAAAGGAATTTATTGTAGCCAGACCTTAGGCAATTTGGGTTCATCATTTCACAACCTGTTAATCTATTTACCATTCAGTCATTAAAAAATAATAAATGGTTAATAGTTTCGAACCATCGTTCATAGTTGCAATATTTATTTTTCTTCTAGGCACAACCGCAGTATATTAACCATAACATTTATCGCAATTAACCCGTACCCTAGGAATTCGAAAGAAATGTGATATGGCACGTGACAATTTACATTATGCCAAACAGTTGTTCTAACGATGTGATTGGCTAAATAAATGTAGTTACAATTTTTATCTGAAGTGCGGTCAGCTGTTAGCTATATTATTCCGTGTCAATCGTATATAGTACTGATTTGTGATGACACCATTCGTCTGATTAGAACAGCATACATAGATTTGTTTGTATACATATACAGGTCTGGTTCAGTCATACTGGTTGGAATCTGACTTTTTGGTAAAGACTTTGTATAAATTTATGTTTCAATAGCGGATTTAACATTTAAATCCTTTTACCTTTTATGATGGAATTGGGACTGCAGATTAAATCGGAGCCTTCTATTAATTGTATGGGTGGCGGATGTCCCCAGTTTGGACACAGGAATGACAGGATGTCCTGGTTCGGAAACACGCCACATTTTCAACAGCAACAAGCCGATAATTTAAACGTTAAAATGAAAAGAGAACAACGAATAAGACGACCAATGAACGCTTTTATGGTTTGGGCAAAAGCAGAAAGAAGAAAAATGGCCGAAGAAAATCCAGACGTCCATAATGCTGACCTCAGCAAAATGTTAGGTAGGCTTTTTTAATTACTTTTTACAGGCTTCTGTTGGTTAAATTTAAATGCTGTGTTGTAGGTATTATTTGCAACGTAATATTTAGATGATCTAAAACATATGTTATGTGTATATGTAGTCTATTAGTATAGAACTTGTGGACTTTTAAATAAAAAGATTGTTATTTTTAATTTTTTGTGACGCTGTAGATAATAGTACCGCATTGAGCTTTACATAGAGTTTTCACTATTTTTATATGTTTTACATAGCTATATGTCTGACAGTGATTTAAAAACAACTTTAATATTTATGAATTTATAAGATATATAGTCCGTGTAGATGATGTTTATTATGTGGCTAGTAGACCAGTGATTTGTTTTTATTTTAGTAAATGTGTGTAAAGATATATGTATGTTGTAATAACACCACAAACGTCATGTAACGTAATAAGCAATCGTCATACATTTGCTAAAAAAACAAATTAATTGATTGACATTCCAGTATATTTTAAATATGCACGTCCCTGGATCAAACCTAATTGCTCCGTTTTTGTCGGAGTTTCCACTTTGGACTTTCGAGTAACTTAGTTCCAATGACAAAACAACCTTTTATTACCTTTAGACGATGTTTATCTTTAAGGAAAAGTTATTACTGTTGACGTGGAGTATGGCTGTTATCGCTTCATAAATGTCTTAGTCATTATTAAAAAAAATTCCCCAATATCAATATTTCTTCAAAATGAAAAATATTATCCATTTGTTACTTGAGATACAAAGTTTGAAATCTATGTAAAATTTACGATAAAAAGAAATTGCAAAACGTTTGATAGTTCTTGCCATATTTATATTCAGAACATGTATACGTAGGTAGGCAAAAGAAGATCTTGAAAGCCTCAACTTAACATTTTATTATTACTAGACATACAGGAAAAAACTAGAGAAAAGTGTGAAGGATTTAAATAACTTGATATTTTAATAATGAAAAGAATAGATTACCTACATATTGTATGCAATCATAGTGAACTTAGTATTGTACCGTGAAATTTGGCGACCTCTTACACGCAACTAGTTAGCGGATATTTCAAGTGGCCTTTGTTACCAAAATCACCAAAGGCACACTGTATTGTCGTGTGCGCTATTTCCTGAAAATATGTAGTTTTAAAGTTGCAACTTCCTTATTTTAAGATAGCAAAATGAATTTGCGTAAATAGATATTTGTAAAAACAGGGGTAATTTTACAAATTTGGGTGTGTCCTTGGGTATCTTTTATTTGGTGGTCTTTTATAAAGTATATGGAAAGATGGAAAGATGAAGATCCTCTGCAAACAGCGCAGGCGCGAAAATAACATATATTCTGATACATTTTAATAACAGCTAAATCTGTTATCCATTTCTTGCCCTCTAGAAATTAACAGCGGAAAACTTAGAGGACAAGAATTGGACTACTACAACCGTCGATGATCAAATTTACTTTGCTGCCAAAAATACGTAAAAATATTTTTTATTTCATATTTACTAGCTGATACTATTGGCCGTTTTCTCCAACGCATTATCACGTTGTCGCGTGTATTAAGGATACGATACGTTCAGTGCACATTTTTACCAGGTTTTTTAATTCTCAGCAAAATTGTGAAAAATACATATAGACGTAGAAATACATGTTGCAGAAATTCATGACACGTTGTTTGACACGTTACAAGTTTTATTACGACTACAAGAGAGTAGAAAAGTACATTGGACCCGGCATCTATTTCGTAAATATTTGTTTCTAATTTGTTTTTAAGTGTAAGCTATTAATGAATAGATGTTACGCTTGGAACCACATTTTAGAGAGTAAACAAACACTTTTATTAGTCCAGTTAGAATCAGACTAGCACACTTGTTGCAGACACAAACACATTGAACATATGTTTTTTTCTGCAAGTGTGTTAAATTAGAATGTAAAACAACTGAAATACGATATATGCCACTTAGTCTTGGGTTAGAAGAGCAATATCCATAGAGTTCAAGAAAAACGATAACCTTAAAAGACTAGTACTGCCTGGAGGTCTTGTAATTTTTCAAGACTTAATTAGTTAGGTTTATTCAGGTTGTGACCACCTTGGTTGCTAAATTCGCTGCACGATTCCTGTCTGGGAAATTTTGATTTCGTTTTATATTTATACAAATTCCCATACTATTTAGAAGAGAAAGTACGTCATAATTAATTCCTTTTGTTGTTTTCGTTTGATGTGGATTTTTTGTCCAGGGAACTATTAAACTAATTGGTTAGTAGCTTGCTCTTGAAAAAAGGTGATTTCGTAGTTTTGGTTATAGAACTAGGCCAATGAATCGAATTATTATTTTAGTACGTGTATGCATGTACAATGCCTGTAAAGGCGATATAATGATGATAGACGTTTGTAGAGTTGATGATCACTACGTGTTTTGATGACAGATATTTACATACTTGCAGTCATTTTGTCTCCATATCCCAATTTGTAATTTAAAAAATTGAAATTAAAATGAAGTTTCATTAAAGTCTTGTTTGTGGCTTATTTATCCTTAATTGCCCTTAAGAAGTATATGATATTGAATGAATGAATGAATATTTATTTATTTACGTGACACGTACAAAAGTGCATCCAGCCTCTGTGAAACTAGCATAAAGCTAACTATAAATAGTCAACTGTTCGTGTGATATTTCAATACACTTTTCTAACTTCTTAATTTGTTTTCAGGCTCTAAATGGAAAGGTCTTCCTTTGACACAAAAACGCCAGTTTATAGAAGAGGCCGAACGATTGCGAGTGCAGCATACTCAGGATTATCCAGACTACAAGTACCGTCCAAGAAGAAAGAAGCATAAGCGGGCAGCCAGAAGACATGTCAATCAGCCAGAGTCTCTAGCAGGAGTTGCAAATGGAATCGATAACGTTAAGCCTATGAGCATGGAGCGATGTTTGTACCCATTGCCGCCTTTGCCACCTTCACCAGAGAACACTCCACCTTCGTCGCCAACGAAAAAAAGTCCCTTGGAGCATCTCCCATGTTTATTTACAAACGGGCTTGAATATTCATTAAATTCTGCTAGTGAACTCTTAACACCAGATCCGTCTCCTATGGAGGCGAGCGATGGGGTTTTCCAGTTTCCGGAACCAGTTGACTGCAAACCAACTGCTTTACAGTTGATGAATAGCAGGTTTGGAAATATCAACGGCAACGTGTTTTTCAACTCAAATCGTCCCCTAGTTCAAACTAGCCAGTGTTTGTCGGCCACAGCAGATACATTACGCGCACTTGTTAGCAATTCCAGCGCGTATTGCCAACCACCGCCATACAAGGCGCATATGACGCAACCAAACTATGAACATCGCAGTTATGCCGATATGAATGCTAATTTACAGGACTATCCCGAAATGTATAATGGTACGTGTATTCCACGGTATGCGCAGAACAGTTTTCAACGTAGAAATATACCGCCGCCATTGTCACACTACCCAGGTACAGTTACAAGTACGGCAAGCAGCCAAGTTGTAGTAAACGGACAAGCTCCGACTCGTGTACAGTACAACCGATCCCCCGAAGAGTACGAATTAGAGCGATACGCAGAGGATGAGGGATTGCACGATGTGGACAGAGACGAATTTGACCAATATTTAAACCCTATTACCGGTGATGTAAACATTTATGATAGTGCAAATATGAATTGTAGCCAAACGCCAACAAGGTATTAGTTTGGTAATCTACTAAAATGAGCACTTTTATTTAATATTTAATTTTATATTATGTGTCTCCTAAGTTGTATTACCACCAAAGTGCTTTATCCTATAACGAACAATTATAGAAAAATAGTATTTATTTTAAATTGTTGCTAGATAATATTTTTCTAAGTGTAAAAACTGTATTTCCTTAAATATCTGTAGTCAAATGAATGATAGGAGAAACTCTTTCTGCATGTTGCCTCTATTTTATTTCGTATTTAAGGATAAAATATTTTATCAGTTAAGTTTAATATATTTATGACTCAAAAATTATATCTTTATATACTCACCTTAGATAATGAGGGAAATTACCAAGATAATAGCATGTCGCAATTTAAGAAGATCTGTTTATTAAGTGACTTATGTTTACCCAATTTTAATATATTAAAAGATACTTTCCGTTTTGATTTGTTATAAATCAGTCTTGTGACCAAATAGCTTCAAGAGATTTTTTTACGAATTATGTGTAAAGTTTCTCATTGTATAATCTATTGTAACGGTATGATGTGTTTATTCATCTTGCAAATGTGAAATTACATAATTAAATTTTTAATTTTGCAATTAAGCTTAGGCTTTTAGATAATTAAGAACTTTATTTTTTAAAATAAGCACATTTTTTCTTAAGCATTTTATCAGTTGAAGCTTGTAAAATTATTAGGTTGAAGTACCGTGTTTATCTACCTGCATACAATATTGAAGATCGGTAGCATTTAAATGTTACAAGTACCTGCGATATCAACACGTTTAGACTTGCAATCCTCGCCTAGAGTCTATAAAGATAACACCTTGCGATTACCGTCCAATAATGTTTACCCGATAGCATTACTGCAGCAACAAACTTGACTTTCGATCAGCTTTTGGTTTGGAATAGGCACATTGCAAAATGCCACAAACGTAACCTTAGGTTAGATTAACGCTAGTCGTCAAATATAATAGGTTTTATCTAGTTAATGATTTTGTAAAAGAAATACAAATAGCTCTGTGGTGAAAAGAAGTAACTTAAAATAATAAGATTTATATTTTATTATTAACGGTGTTTCTTTCGCCACAAAAATAAATATTTTCAAACTTGCCTATCGCTTCAAGTAGCATTGTTTCCAAAGAAAATGAATTTTTTAGACAAATTTCGTATATTTAATATCTAATTCGACTATTCATTCTAATTATTTGGGGCTTGTACCCAAGTACCCAAGTCTCCGTTATGCAGGGATTTTCCAATAAGAAAAGTTCGAGTTCTTTGAACACTATAAGTTTGTTCAAACAACTTGAGATTTGAGTTGCAGACAAAGCACGTGGAATACTATGTTAAAGTCCATTTGAAACTTTGCCATAAAGTAATGATAATTACCGTTCCCTTCATCTTTTATTGCATCAATATAGAACTAAATTTAGATTATTTTGAAACCTTTAATAAGAACTGACTATTAATATTACCTTTGAAATATTAGTTGTTTCATATTTAGTATCTGATACGTTTCATGTAATTCGCATAGTTTCACGTTTTGGTGCTTTAACCTACCCTATCAGCAGGATCAAGTTTGCAGCAATTATCTTTTTATTTTTTGTACCCTAGATGTAACGAAAGCAGGTGATTCTGTCTCTAATTATTCTAGTGACGTCTTGAAATATGCAAACAACTTTTTATTATATGCAAATTTTATTACTCTTAAATTAGCACGGGGTACATTTTTCTTTTGTTTTGAAGCCCTTTGTAAAATTGGATTTTTGTCGACTCTTTATATTGAAGCATATCGTGTTATAATCTGGGTACTCTGTATAATTTATAGTATAAATGGTATTTATAGTTTTATATCAGCATAAAAAAGCTTGACACGAAATTGTCACGTACACGGATACATTATGGTGCCGGACACCGACTTCACATTTTGCACAAAAAACAATTATAAATGTTTATATTCTTGAAAGTTGTGTTGGTAGAATACTTCGTGTGTATGGACTTGGGATCACACGGTTATTTTTGAGCATCTTTTAAGGTACTTAGTCTTTGGGCGTGGTGCACAGTATTTATCCCTGGAATATAGTTCAATACATTAAAGAAATGGCACGTGTTTACTTGATTAAATAAAGTTTTAGCATTCGTTACTTGGTTCTTATGTACAGTATACATGTAGACCTTGAGAAACTATATGTGAAAGACCTGCAGTCCAAAACATGCTGAAGTTTTTAAGTATGTTGTATATCATGTAAAACATTTAAAAATATTTTTCATGATATACAACATACTTGGTGCAATTCCATATTGCCAGAGTTCATAGATGATTTGATCTATAGTATGTGGTTCTAAAAACATTTACATAACTATAAAAATAAGCACAATATGTGTAATTCAACTATTCTCTGCTGCAATCGTTCAAATTACAAGAGTGTTCAGTTACTGGATCATGTATAAAGGTTTACATTGCTGCGATAATTTTAACTACAGAATATATTGAATTCACTTTTCTTGTATTATGTATCTGAATATTTCTTTCACTAGCACATACTTTCGGCTGGTCCGGAGCTCGCTAACTGTCAAGCGTTACCTAACAAATTTAAATTGCCTGATTTTTTCTTGTTATATTGATACCGCAATTGTACGTTTTTTGGTAAATAAATACAAAGCGCTCGTCTGTTATTTAAAAATACGTGATACTTCATACTTGTAAAGTTGAGAATGTTTTACATTTTGTCATTAATTGCAAATTAATTAGTGCTAGATAGTTTATTGTTCGTGCTGTGTAACATTCGAGATCACAATATTAATACTTTTATTGTATATATTGTAAACTCTAGACGTAAAGATAAATGATTTCTAAAATTATAGATTTTTGTTGATCTTTTTATTTTCCCACTGGCTGAAGAGTGATAAGAGCCAGTTGGTGGCTAAACAATGCTGCATTGCCTTACACGTAGGCATTCTTACTCTGAGAAAACCGATTTTCAGTATTTTCATCCGTTTATGATATTTATGGGTATTTGTCCATTCTTCGTCTCTTTAGAAAGACATACAGTGCCAATTTCTTCATCTCTTTAGAAAAACAGTTTAGCAAATAATGTTTCCTATGTCCACCAGACGCTTCATATTGTTTCATTTATTTCTATTTCTATAACGCAATGCTGGTCGGGCACTTTTCTTCAAATACAAAGTTTGCTAAAACATACACATCTAAGAAACTTATTTTTTGCAGCTATATTCGTAGTAAGAGCAAAAGCAGATACTCCATCACGACATATTTAAACGTTTTTGTTTAAAATTTGTACAGATATGTTAGAGGCCACCACCCTGGGCCCCCACTCAGGAATTGGCATGTGATTTGTGACAAACACATAATTTTTGTTTTTTGTTTTGACTACTTTACAAATATGAATAATCAACATTCTAGGTTTGAAATTGTTTGCATGTCTTACAACATATGGTTAATTTGTTTTGCTTGAGAATAACAATTTGAGCCTGTTGTAAATATAAGAACACAAAACATTGTTATATTGACGTGACAGTGGTTTTTACTTCAGCACCTGATTTTTCCTGATTTATAATTAAGAAACTGAACTCGGGCCAGAAAAATAAGAACGCACTGGGTCTTGCTATCTCTCCGGTTTGACGCCCCTCATTGTCTTTATCCGTGCTGAAGTACAGTCCTGACCGCAAAGTCTCAGGCCCGCAATCATAAAATCCGGGTGCAAACAAACAAAAGTAAACTCTTGCCGTAGCTGAGCGTCCTCTGCATATTTCTACATATCATCCAGAGGACGCTGCATTAGCTAATAATGAGCTAATATAAATGTAACATTAATCCTGGGGGTCTACTTCACAAAATTTTGCCAAGGTACTCTAGGAGTGCGCGGCTCGGCCCTAAAAATCGGATCCTCTTATTTATAATAACTATGTTTTCCTGCATACAAATTGCGCTTAACTTTTCCTTTCTAAAACATTCAATTGTTAAGCAGGTTTTACTCTCTTAATTTGGTGAACAAATTGGATCCACTCTGCCATGCAAAAAGCTGATATAAAAACCACCCCACCGATATCCCTATTGATGGGGGTATAGGGGGGTTTTCGCGAGCAGCGAGCATTGGGGTCTGTTAAGTCCGAGCAGCGAGCATTCACTTTTTGGCCTATGTTTTGTTATTTAACTTGCCGCGATTTTCTTTGGCGACTTTCTTTTTTGGTTGCAGTTTTCTTAACAACCGTTTTTTGTTGTATTTTTTTCTTGCTATGTGCGAGCAGCGAGCATTGCCAACTTTTAACTGCGAGCATTGCACCCTGGGGGGACGCCTGCCCCCCTCATTGATCGATACAGTCGGATTAGAAGCTTGACTCTCCCCCCGGCCCCGGCCCACTCACACGAACACACATAATTACTAAATGGCGCTTTTATGATCGTGAGATTATAAGCTGCGCGTTGACTTAATAATACTGAACATTACTTTTTAGCAAATACGTTTTTCTTGTTCTGGCGTCTAACCCCTCTATATTGCTTTTAAATGTCATTACAGTAACGACACCAAGCGGAAGTTGGTAACCTATTGAAGGACCTTGACCTTTAATAGATTGCGTGCCACTGTCCGATCCGCATGGAAGTTTGTATTTGATATAATTGGCTTCTTCGTTAGCCACAATCCCGGGCGCACAATACAAGTAAGTAAATGATATTTGCTTATATATACTCGTGACCCTGACGGTAAGATGATACATGGCTGAAACTAGAAGTTCGCGATCTGTATTAAATGATATAATCCGAAGATGAATAATGATCCCGGGATGATAATGCATGACAATGGAATTTTCGCAAATAATTCTGAAACTGTAGGTACATATTACTGTATAATTACTATCTAAAGCTTGGGATATTTTTGTGTTAATTTGGAGCGTTACAGATATCAGTCCCGGCCGGTAGCAGTACGTGCCCGGGGGGGGGCTCACTTGCAAAAAGTTGGGTACCCATGCTCGTCCGTAGGGTGCAAAATAGGGCCTTAAAGGCTAAACGGGAAGTGGAGGATCAAGATACCACCCTTAACCGGGGGATTTTGCTGAAAAAGGTACCCCTAAACGGGAAGTTTTCTCTGAAAAATTAACAACCAAAAAAAAAGAAACGGTTCCCAAAAAAATCAACAACCAAAAAAGAAAAAAAACAAAAAACGTCAAAACAAAATAATACACTAAATTAAAAAAAATATGCAAAATGGTCGCCTAAAGGTAATGCTCGCTGCTCCCACTGAAAAAAGGACCCCTAAACAGGAGGTGTACATGAAAAACCAACCACAAAACGGGAAGTTACATTTGTCAAAACACCCCTAAATGTGGTTTTCCGCCAAAGTCGACCCCTAAACGGGGTTCCCGGGAACCCTGTCGAACGGCGAAATAGGTACCCCTTACCCCCGTTTTTTCCGACAAGCATGCGTACCCGACTTTTTTTGAGTGAGCCCCCCCGGGAGTATGTGTCTATATAGTGACATCTTGAGGCTAGGATAATAACAAGTAGAACGCAATCAAAGCAATGGAAAATCAATACTAATATACTCCAGCAGTTCCTGGAGGTACTCAGACATAGAGTGGATACCCATGCTTGTGAATGGTCTGAAAAAAGAATATAAACAAGTGGTCCAGGGTCATAAAAAATCACCCCTAAAAGGCCACCCTCGGAAATGGTACCATATCGAAGACGGAAACTTTCCGATAAGAAAAAAAAGGAATTATTTTTCCAAAAGGGCAGGTTTAGGGCACAAAGCAACACCATCCCCGTAAGCAAACATCCCATCTGTGCAAGTCTCATCGCGAAAAATTTACCCTACGTAATAGCAGGGCCAGAAAAATAACTGCCGATTTTCCTAACACTGAATGTGTAATGCATGTTATGCACTTGGTCCTCAAACGACACCCTTTTCACACGATTTTTGGTAACAAACATGGGTACCTACTTTATACCTGAATGCCCCTCCAGGACAGCAGTTTCTTATTTTGCATTTAGATAATGTGAGTTGTTAGACAAAATTGGAAAAATTCAGTTTGTGGGTACAATAAAAATATAGAAATAGAAGAATTTCATATGTATAAAACATTATTTTTATAAGCTTTATTGCCAAACTTTGTCACATGTATCAGTGAAAGTCTCCTCCACGCAAACACTGGATCAGTGTTTTGATTTGTAAACAGATGAAAGACTTGTGTTACAGTTTGAGGGGGTAGGGGGTACCCCCCAAGGTACAATGCTCGCACTTAAAAATCGGCAATGCTCGCACTTAAGAAGAAAAATTGACAACCAAAAAAAAAAAAAACGGTCGCCGAAAAACATTGACAACCAAAAAAAACAACGTCAAAACAAAATAGTTCACTAAACTTAAAGAAAACATCCAAAATAATGTTCGCCAAAGACAATGCTCGCTGCTCGC